>JBBBVT010050485.1:0-10769 GCA_037177035.1 Craterocephalus eyresii | reverse complement strand
TAGTGTTTGAATGACTTAAGTTTCACATGAGGCAATGAGAGGGTAATTCTGAATAATGTCCCACACGGCCCCTCATACATATCGTTGACATATATATATGTCAACGATATGTATATATCCGATGTTCAACCAAAGTTTATTTGTGAATGCATGAGAAGATATAGGTAAAATTATTTAAAAAATAGTTTATTGAAAGTTGATAATTATTGAAATTAAATTCTTACAGACTGTATTAAAGCAATATAAACGGCTAGTAAAGGAAGTGTAAGCTACAGTCAATGTGACACCACACACCTTCACCAGCAAATGTAGGATGAGATCGATTTTTTCCAGAGGATTCCTCTGGTACCCCAGACAGGCAGAGTCTTGCATTGCCTGGAAGTCTTTCCATCACAGTTTGTGGCCTTTAGATCAGCGCATTTGGTTTCCTCTTGGTCTTCCTTCAACAGATGTCATAAGAGGGTGCAGTAAAAATAAACTGCAAATCCTCACATAGGTAATTTAAAAATCAGAACTTGTGCTGGTTTCAAAGGCCAAGAAATGGACTATGCATTCCCACTGCTTTTGACATAGACGTGCAGCATGTATGATCAGACAGCAAACATCCTATCAGACTCTGTTAGGTTTCTGAACAAACACCGGCTTGTTGTTCTCCACCTTTAAACAAAAGATTGTGAATTTTGATCAGAGGCAACAAATGCAGGACTTCACGGTGACGCGGCTAACACAGCTGTCTCATTGGACCTTGGCTGGGGAGAGTTCGAAGTGAGATGTTCTGTGTGGAGTTTGCATGTTTTTACCATCATAGGCATGGATTCTGGACCAGACATAGGTCATAAGACATATTGGTCACTATATTTTCCCTAAAAGTGGGCGTGAGTGTTTATTTGTTTCTCTGTGAAGACTCTGTTTGGTCTTAAGGTTTATGTCTGCTTTGGTCTTTGAACCTAAGCGGTTTTCAGCAGAACCTGAACCTGAGCAGCAGCAGAGGCAGCCAGTTATTTCACATGTACTACAATGTGGCCTAGATCACTTCCTCATTTTGGTTCATCGGGTAGTCTGTTGGAAGTAGAGCATGGTTTATTACAGGCCTTTATGAACAGAACCATTTTAAGGTGTCCTAAGTGGCCCAGAATGGAGCCCTGACTGCTTATGTCTGAGGGAGGTTTTCATATTGAGGTGTTATGTGCTTAAATATCCGTCAGCTTCGATGTGCATGTTAATGATAAATACATTTACACAATAACAGTGAATTGACATGTAAAAGGAAAATGACAGTACGCAATAACAGCATGTCCAGAGAGCACGCAGAGTTTGTTGACGGTCTTTGCAGTCAGATTGTTTCTGCAGATGTCATTTTGGTCAGACACTGGAATGGTTTTAGATATGAAGCAGAGTAACATATTTCTGGTGTAATGAACTGATGATTTTATCAAATAAAAAATAAAGAAATCCCATGGCACCTTTATATGTTGAAGGTACAGCTGTGGTCTGTATATGTATTTATTTGTATCATTATTTAAAAGAAAAAAAGCTTCAATATTCTGTTATTCCAAGCCTGATAGTACATGCTGCCACCCACACAGCAAGTTCCTCAGAGAAAATATTATTTCTCCAAATATTACAACAGCATTGCTCGGTGGTCCTTACCTGCTGTTCAGGCCTTCTAGTTGATGAAAACATTTGGTGTATCATATTATTGCTAACATGATAAAGTCTTGAAGGCTAAAGCAGATGAAGTACTACCTGGGAAGAAGCTTTTCATGCAAAAGTACGATTGGTTTCATCAGTTCCATAAAGTTTCTGAGAAAAGATTTGATGCCCAAGAGCTCCAGTTGAAACACCCTTTAAAAAATTTTGCTGGCATCAATTGATAAAACAATTATTTATCACTGTGATGCAAAATTTCTGATATTTTTATAAAGTACAAAAGCTTACAGTATGTTCATTTTGGTTACATTTACCATTTAAAGCATATTAACTTCTGTGTTACAAACCTGATGACACGTTTTGTGATCTAAATTTAGCTTTGGATCACAAAACATGTTGAGAATGGAAACCTACTATTACCATCCATCCATTCATTTTCTATACAGTTTATTCTAACTAAGAGCTGGAACTTATCCCGTCCCTAAGCAGGAGAGAGGCATGGTACTTGGACAGGTCAGCAGTCTGTTGCAGGGCCACCAATATATTAAATGCTATTTCATAGAATTCTGTTGGGTAATTTGTTTTAAAGTTATAGAAACAGAATGTGGGGGTCCGACTTGGTAGCCTTGATGCATCTGAGCCGACAGCAGGAGAACATATTGAGTCAAACTGAGTAAATAAAGGACATCATGGTCATTAAACCTCTTCAGATTCTGTGTCACCAACATGCCTTTTTTTCACAAACACTAAACATCTCTGATGGGTTAGTTATAAGCAAAAAACAATCATATAACAAGGATGTTTTCTTTAACCAGGATCTCTCTCTGCTTCAAATCAACAGTCATCCGAGCTGAAGCGACACATTTGCCCCAAAGATTTCACCTTAAATTAGAAATTTGGGGGGGTTTGCTGTTCAACTGTCAAGCAGGACAAAAATGAGGTGAATTCAGAGAGCAGTGACAGATGGCTCTTTTGTCTGACATTTCCTGGCCTGCAGATGGTTGTATTGACGGATACAATGGGATGCATTTTGCACTGAATCACATTACAGAAGAAATATCTGAATGCAAATTTTAAGGTTTAGTCAAAATAAGAATAGTGTCATTACCCATATATGTTAACTTTAAATACTGTGAAAAATTTGTAAGGTCTGTAATGTAACAATCCTGTCAACATTTAGAAATATGCATGCAAATACAAGAAATAAATTAGATTAATGAATGATAATACTGTTAACAGATGTTTTTTAGATTTTAGTCAGCCCTAATGTGCACGATTAGCCCATAAGGCTGCTCGTTCACACAGCTGATACGTGCAGGACAAAACCAAGAGTCATTGTGGTGCTTTGATGACTGTTAGGCTGAGATGACTCGACAACACGCTGCAGGCCACAACAGTGTGGCAACCAACACACAAGCCCAATGCAAAGAGCCTGAAAATGTAGCAGCTAACTTGCATTCAGCCATCATTTACTGTGTTATTCTAAACTTGCTGCTCAGCTTTTCTTGTCCTGACATTTAAGAAGGTCGGCTGAGAAAAAAGCTCATTTATACATAAGAAAAATTACACAAAGTCCGGACTTGTCAAGCTAAGAAGGACTAACAGGGAAACGACACACATATTAAGAAAGATACAGTTGTGTTATAGTTGCTCTGTGAGTGATCAGGTTGGAACAAAAGGAAATGTATAAATGAATAGTCACAAAAACAATTTAAAGCTGCAAAAATGCACTATAAATCTATAAATCATCTTTTCAACATGTATTTATTGTAAACCTTTTAGCTTTGCATTGCTCAAACATGTTAATGCTTTTTATTACGCAATCTAGCCTCATATTACAACAACTAATGTTCTGCAAAACTTCTTCAAATATGGAAGTTGCAGCTTGAATCTGATAACTTTCCTGCAGTTTGAAAGAATATAAGATATTACATAAACATCTAGTTAATGAGAAAGTAAAATATGAAGACATCACTTGTGTTGAGAAACCCACCTGAACTCCTCCCAGTAAGATAAACAGGTATTTTAACAGTGAAACTTCCTCAATTTTTAAGTTTCTGCCGACTTTGCTCTCTTTGACATCAGTCCCTTGAATCGGTCCCAATCTGTCGAAAGGTAAAGACATAAAGTTTTATCTTTTATACAATGCACAGCCTTTAGTATTGGCTGATGATTGGCATGTACAGATTACAACAGTTTTTGCTTTGCAGGATGAAGTGTGTTATGATCTTCCTGGTGCTGTCACTGGTCCTCCTCATGGCCGAACCTGGGGAATGCTTTTTCAAAAAAATTTGGAAAGGAGCAAAGGCCATTTTCAAAGGTGCCAGGACGGGATGGCGAGGTAAATCACAAGCAGTCATGATGATTTTACCAGAGACAGTTGGCCTTGCCTCATGTTACAAATGCAAACTTAACAATCTTTTAGTTACACAAGTTTTTATACTGTTTGCAGATAACATTACTGTGCTTATCCTAACTTTAGGTGCCTCACTAATGTAGTTATAAATTTCAAACAGATATGAATAGTATTAAATGACTTACAACTACTAATTCAGCTTTTTTTTCTTTTTTGTCCTTTTTAGATTACAGATACCAGCGCCACCAAAAGAAAATAGCAAAGTAAGTATTAATCAATGTTGATATCAAAACCATTTGGAAACTTTATCACTTTTTTTCTCATCTTATTCATCAACTATTTCATGAAAACAGCAAAATCTGTCTAGAAGTCTCGCAGTATATAGATTTCACCCAGTCTGTTCCAAACCTACTGATATATTCACAATGACATCCCACAAAGCAAATGTAAGAGTTAAATCCACGTCACAAAAAATATTAGATTAAATATTTTGCTCACAAATATCATTTTTATTGTTGCCTATTAAAAAACTGGATTAACTGTCCCATTTTATACTTCTTGTGTCCTCCTCTGACTAGGTATGAAGCGCGAAACAGACAACAACAAGAACAGGCCGGCGAAGATGGAAACCAGGCTGGAGGTCAACAAGATTACCAAGGCTGAATCTGAATCAGGATTGACTCACGTGAAGATGTGCGGAACAGACACAGCTTTTCGCTTTAGCTCGGAATTAAAATAGAGCAAAATATGGATAAACTTGGTATTTGTGAAGACTGTGAGGAGCAAAAATTGCAAAAAGAGCTGATGCCGCAATTTTTTCTGATGAATAAAGCTGCAAATGAAAATCAAATAATGAAATTTGTCAATATTAGATATGAATTTTACTATTTTCCAGGTGGGTTATGTTGGCTGCAGGTGTGCGAGACAGTCCATTACCATGATAACCATTCTTTACTAAATGAAACTATGAACTTTGAGAGCTTTTTTCTTTTTTTCCCACTTTCTTTTCTTTTTCAGAGGTGTCTTGGTTTAAACAACTTTTAGAAGTGATCTAGATCAAATATGCTCTATGACAAGAAGAGAAAAAATGATTTGAAGAACTCATTACCTCCATAATAAAAGATTGGGGCACCACTTTCCTCGGGAAAGAACACATTGCAATGATTACAGTATAGATCAGTCCCAGAGCCACTAGTTGGTTCAAGTTTTAACTGAGTACACAAGGAAACCTGTTATAATCATATATCTACTTAATCATCATGCTACAAATGACATAAAACAGAAAATGGATTCTTGGATGAAAACCTATCCAAAAATGTGTTTAACTTAGGTGTCATAACCAAGAGAATAAAGAAAGCATTTCCAAACTTATTTAAATCTGAGAGCTGCTGTGAAAAGATACATTAAATGATTGTATACTAAGACTATATGAGTTGGATCTGTCCCCAAAATGGTCATGGATCATCATGAGTTGTTGTTGTTGGATGTCTCTTTTTGTCTGCTGAGACACCAGATCCAGTACATTATATTTGTTACAATGGTTTCTATACCCGTACAAAAACAGAAATGAATATTAAAAAGACCTTAGCCATCCGACAACTCTAATGCTACCATGACACTGTTATCATTGTTTTAGTGCAAACTCGACACTGGGAAAACTCGAAAGGGATCAGCTGGCCTCTCTATAAAGCCGAGCAAGTACCTTTCCAACCTCAGACAATATCTTTCCCTCAGTAGCTTTCTTTTCTCCCCATCTTAAAACTGAGTGAATTCATAGCATAAACGTCAGTTAGGTTTCTTAAACATGGAAACAATAAAACTGGAATCAACTGTAAAATATGGAATATTGTGAAATTTTCTCATTAGGTTGTGATTTGTTACCACCTCTGTTCTCAGGGAGCCTGAGCCACATGAACCAGTAAAGCTGAATGGGAGTTGAATGCTTTTTGTCATTCTCAGTCTGAGGAAGAAGAAGGGGCATCACCAGAATACAAGAGCAGCTTCCATCAAACCCACATCTTTCGTGTGTGTGAGCTGCACCTGGAAGATGTTCTGCAGAAAATCTGTTGGAAAAAATATTTTCAATTCTCGCAGGGAAAACTACTGGTACGGCAGACTGCTGTGCATTAAAAAAAAAACAAACAAAAAAAACAACTTATGTAAGACTAGTGGAATAGCCGGCTTGTATACAGAGGCCACAGCTCTTCGGTACAGACGGTCCGGATTCATACACCAAAATCTGTTGTCAGGAAAGAAAACTGTCGTGTTGCTAATTCTGTAAGTTTTTATTGTTACAAAAACTGATGGAACACATCTGTTAATACCTGCAGCTATTAGCTATTTGGAAAATCAAACTGCAATGAAGTCGGCAGACGTGAATTAAAACATCAAAAATGTTTTGTGAGCTTGTTGCAGGAAGGGCTATGTACATCTAAGCGGTACTAAAATAACATCTTGTTTTTTGTTTTTTTTTGCCACCTTATGTATGATGGTAATTGTGTATGAGCCCTTGCTTCCTCTTTCTTAGGGCGCTTTCCACATCGAGGTGTTGCATGCTTAAACACTAATGAGCATAAATGTACGTGTACATTATAAATATCTTGACACAAGATCATGAGTT
Source organism: Craterocephalus eyresii (assembly GCA_037177035.1). Lineage (NCBI taxonomy): Eukaryota > Metazoa > Chordata > Actinopteri > Atheriniformes > Atherinidae > Craterocephalus > Craterocephalus eyresii. Next base: position 4,143 of record JBBBVT010050485.1, on the reverse strand, counting down.
GACATCTTGACTTCCTTTGTGTAGAAAGAACAGAGTTTATTTGCATTGTGGTCAGACACTATGATGGTTGCAGGGGAATATGTTAAGAGAAACATCTTATTAAACAAAATGAAGGAGGGGGTTGAAAAGTGCTCTTTAAAAAGTCCTGTTGTGATGGGATGTTTTGTGAACCCTAACCCTAATCCCTAACCCTAACCCTAATGGGACCAGGAATACTTAAACTGTCAACGAATAAAATAGTTACAAATGTTAAAGAAACAACGCCATCATGTAAAAGAAATAAAGAATTTTAAAAGAAGCAGGAACAAACAAAATTGTCTCTGGGCTAAAACCTCTTTTGAAACAACATACTGCCACCAAACAAGTTTTTGAGGGAAAACCTTCATCATTTCAGCAACACAATGACAATCTGCACATAATGCAGCAACATTGCTCACTAGTTGCTAAATGTACTTAAAACATAACATCTAAAATACGAAAGATGTGTTGCCTGCTAAAGCACAGATGTTTAACCCAAAGCATGAACCAGCAAATATTTATCTGGCTAAATTACAACTGGTCTCCTCAGTTTCACGTTTTAAAATGAGTTGAAGGAAGATGGTGACAAAGAGTTTCTTATTTCAACTTCTTGAATCATTTTTAAATTTAGCTAATTTGTTTCTATTAATAAAACAATACAAATGTAAAAATTGTTATGTTTTATTATAAAATACAAGTTTCTCTATAGGTTGTCATGTGTTCAGGCTCATATTGTTCTGATAAAATCAAAATGTGAACATTATGATGAAGAGGACTGCCATCAATCCATAAAATTTGGTGGTTGATTCATGGTTCAGACACTTCTTTTTGTCTTGTCTTTTCTCATTAGAAAACAGCATGTTTTGTAATAAACATTTTTACATGTGCATTCAAAGGTTTAGATAAAAAGTCTAACTAAGTCTACCAGGAAAGGTTTGTCTTAGGTAACTGCTGGTATGACACAAAAGGCCAAATATGATTTTCTTTTTTTGGGTAGTTTACTTTACACCCTGAAGCATGCAAACTTTTCTACATGTTTGTCTCAGAGTTTCTGCATAACAGAGGGAAATAGAGCCATACACTGATGAAAACCCAAACTTGGCTCTGTGAATTATATCATAGAACTGAGCTCATTCCTTTTCTTTTAAATGTATGAAGATAGAATATAAGGGTCTACTTTAATATATTCTTCTACCTCATCAGAAGGAGAGGCAAGACTTACATGTTCCAAATAACCAAAATAATTAATGATAAAATTGATAAATGATGATTTTAGTCAACCCTAATCTGCATGATGAACCCATGAGGCGACATGGTCACACAGCTGACATGTGCAGGACCAAACCAGGAATCATTGGGTGCTTTGATGACTCTTAGGCCAACCTGCAACCCGAAGCAGCCAACAAACACAGAGAGCCTGAAAATGTAGCAACAAACTAGAATTCAGCCATCATTTACTGTGTTATTCTAAACTTGCTGTTCAGCTTTTCTTGTGCTGACATTTAAGAAGGTCAGCTGAGAAAAAGGCTCATTTATACATAAGAAAAATTACACAGAGTCCGGACTTGTCAAGCTAAGAAGGAATAACAGGAAAATGACGTTATATGATGTTAATGATGTTTTATAAGGAAAAAATAAAGTTGTGTTAAAGTTGCTCTGTAAGTGATCAGGTTAGAACTCTGACTGTGTACTCTCTCATCAGACTATATATAATTTAGTTTTTAATTAAATTTTAAAAATTTAATTTTAATTTCCCAAACTACAATCTAAAGGTGCTGGATATGGTTAACATATACTGTATTTACTTTAAACTTTTCAGCTTTGTGTAGCAATGCTTTGTTTTATTCCCATGTTGCCTAATTTGATATCACCCATTATGTTCATAAAACCTTTTCACATGCGGAAGTCTCATCTGATCACTGTCCTACAGCCTAACAAAAAAAATAACATAAAGATCTAGTTCACATAAAAACATAGGAAATACAGACATCACACATCACATGTGATGTGAGAAAACGCCCTGAACTCCTCCCACCAACTCAGACACATATTTCAATTGAGAAACTCCCTCAATCTTTAGATTCCTGCTGACTTTGCTCTCTTTGACATCAGTCCTTTGAATCTGTCCCAATCTGGGGAAAGGGTAAAGACATAAATATTTCATCTTTTACACCATGCAATGCAAATAAACTACACTTCACTTTTTGGCTTAGAAAATTTTACCATGTATGGATTAAGAATCTCGAATTGTATTACAGTAATTTTGCAGGATGAAGTTCGTGATGATCTTCCTGGTGCTGTCACTGGTCGTCCTTATGGCTGAACCTGGGGACTGTTTTTTCGGAAAACTTTGGAGAGGAACAAAGGCAATTTTTAAAGGTGCCAGGACGGGATGGCGAGGTAAATCACAAGCAGTCATGATGACTTTACCAGAGACAGTAGGCCTTGCCTCATGTTACGGATGCAAACTAAACAATCATTTTTTAAACAAGTTTTTAGAGCTCAGATTTACAGAGACAGACAACTCTGTTGCTTCAACAAAATGCAATAAAAGATCGAGATATGCAGTTTTGATGTAATACTAATAAACTATTCAGATATGTTGAAATATTTTATCTTTTTGTGGACTCAACATAATTGTTTTAATCAGTACTAAGAATCTGTCACTATCTTGTGCATTTAAACAGATTTGAAAGGTTTTAAATGACAACTATTACTCTTTTTTCATCTTTAGAATACAGAAACCACCGCAGGCAAGAGAAATTAGCTAGGTAAGCCCTTCCTTTTAGTCAATATTTATATACACCATTTAAGAATAATTCATGTTTTGTTTGTTTTTCCATCAATACATTCAACAAAGAAATGTGTCCATGAGTTTCCCAACTGGGGATCAGATTTGTTACAAATTTCCCGCAATCCCCCTGTTGCAAAATGGAATAATTGTTTCAGTCCTAATTTTCATTTTTCCTCCTCTGGTTAGGAATTCGCAGCGTGAAATGGGAAACCAGAATCAAGATTATCAGGATAATCCTAATTAAATCGAGACTGATTCATCTGAAGATGTGCAGAACAAAGACGGCGCTGTGTTCGCAATTTTGGAACAGTTGGGAAATAGTTGGGATTTGTCCGGAACATGACAGATGTTGTGATATCTCCATAAAAACTTAAAAGGGGCAAGGTTGAAAATTTCTTTCTAATGAGTAAAGCTGAAAATGAAATGTTAAACCGTTTAAAGTGATATTATTCACTGAATGATGCAGTGTGGATCCAAGTTAAATATAAAAATATAATAACACCCAAAAAGTAAATGATCAGGTCTGTGTTCAGAAATAATATATAAATGCAATAGCATTTACAGTTCAACATCTTACGGTATCTGCTGAAACAACAAGAGGCAGAGGTTCAGATCTTCCTTTCAGCACCCAGCCAAAGCTTACACAGTGAATGTAACTGATATTATGCTATTATTTTGTATTTATATTGGCGTCGATAGGCATATAGAAAAAAAAATGATAAATGAGGAATTGAATCTTGGTAAAATTAGAACATTTACAGAGAATGTCAAGAAAGCAGAAAACAGAGCAAGCCCCAAACATTGTGTGCAACATAGATAACGCAAAAAGACAGGAACAGAGAATACTGGTAGGGAAGCAACGCTAAAATAAAACTGTCCACATCTTGCGAGTGTATACAGCAGGCATTCACCATGATACAGTAACTGGGGCTCATCAGTACACAAAACATATTAGATATCAAAGGAGCAATGAACTGCCTTAATGACATCTAGTGGTGAAGTTGCACATTGCAGCCATCAAGATGCTCATTCCCCCTCTTTCTGGTTCCATGGATAAAGGAAAAAGTTAAGATGGAAAGATATTGTTTACTTGTCAGTGTCAGTTATCAGCGCCATGGTCAACCTGAGGGACCTGATAGAGTCACCAGTTTAATTACACAACATGTATCACTCACTGGAAAACTTCTGCTTTCTTATCCGTGCTCTTTTCTTCAACAGTGAGCAGTGTAGCAGCAAAGTGAGGAAAAGAAATGCATTTTCCATTAGGTGCACAGAGCCCGTGGATGTATTACAGTCAGAAAGCAAATGTTCTCACAGACCCTGCATCAAGA
>JBBBVT010050122.1:0-10780 GCA_037177035.1 Craterocephalus eyresii | reverse complement strand
GGGAAGTCTGGGCTTCCCTGCTTAGGCTGCTGCCCCCGCGACCCGACCCTGGATAAGCGGAAGAGGACGGTACGGTATCACTTATCTAGGTTTAGGGTAGCTTTATTTTATTTTTACATTTCTAAATATTTAACTCTTATTTGAGTTAAAAAGATCCTGACAAGTATTTCTGTAGCATTTCCTTTGAAACAGGAAGTAGTTTCTGAGAAAAGTGTGTCTCTGTATGGGAGTTCATAGGAGTGTCTTAGGTGTTTTTCAGGAACTTTGCGTCTAAATACCCAGAAATATGACAAGAAAGAGCAAGTTTTCTTTGGAAGCCATTTGTAGAATTCATCTTTTTGTGTTTGTTTTGAACAAGCGATCTCTGTATCTACAGGTAACGCAGCAAATGCCTCATTAGTTATGCGGCTCCGTGCTGCCGTCCTGTGGTTTTGCTCTCACTGATACAGAAAAGTACCAATTACAGCTTCTGAGCCAAACGCAATGAAAGTTAAGGATGGCTTAACCCGACAAGCACTGTTCATCAAGGACCAAAAACGGATATTCTTATAGCAAATTAAGCTTCCTAAGGCAATGAGGCTTTACAGCCCATGACTTCACTAAAAGGCTCATCACTCGAAGTTTTAGTCATAGCAATCTGTCATATAATTTTTTGTGCTACAAACAAAATACGGAAGCTGCAGGCTCTAATAACATCCTGATTTTGTTAAACGACAAAGTCTGTTCTACTTTATGTAACCCTCCGATCACTATTTGTGGTTCTTTTGCTTTTCCTGACATCATGGACTCATGATTCATTCAGTATTTATTCTTATAATGGTGGATGTGCGATGCAAAGTAATCCTTGAGTAATCTCTCCTGCTACAAACTTACCAAAAAATGCAAATGCACACACACATATAGGGTTTTCATTAGGGCTTTCGTAATTAACTTAAAATGTAAAGGTAATAATCAGTGGAATTACATGTTAATATTTTAACAAATTAATGCACAAACAATATTGTAAAATATTTAAAATCTCTTGGCAATATTTTGGTAAGAGAAGCTGATTTTTGCATGCGAGTGCTGCTCACAGCAGTGAACCAAATGCAATAAAAACCCCTTCATCCACCCTATTTCTGAAGATTTTGATCTTAAAAATGACAGCAGGATGACCTCACACATAGTCCTCAAAAAGTTTTTAAACCTGTAGTCTGCAACAACACACCATCTCATTCATTGCATGGTTTTCAGCAGCACAGTATAGGCTGTATGAGCTGAAGCAACAAACATATTAATAACAGGTGTGGAGCAACTGACAAACTAAAACCTGGAGAGAATCCCATATAATTACTTAAATAAGTGAGTAAAGAGCTGGTTATATTCCCTAGATCAATGGTCACCCACAAGATGTCATATATTGGTGTTGGTGACCCTCCCTTCCACAATGACAGTTATTAATTATATATTGGATGGGTCATCCTGCAGGATCCTCCAAATATAAGGCTTAAAAACGATCTGTCTTTATAAATAAGATGGATTAATGTGGATTTAAGCATTAATGTGTAAAAGAATTAAGGTGTTACATTTATTTATTGATTTATCTCTTCATTTGTGGTTTAATTTTGACAGCCCTCATAAAAATACTAAATATTTATTTTAATTATCTGGCATGTGGGCCCCGACCCACAGTTTGCGAACCACTGGTTTAGAGAACCACCCTTCTCTAAGGTCCAAGTGTTAGGGATTTTGGGGAGAACAGGCCGGATCCAGGAAGGAGCTGACAACGTGAGTCTGAAGCACAGTGAAATTTATTATGAACACAAAAGACTCTGGCAGAGGTGGCAGTGAAGCGGCTGGTGGAGATGTTACTAGGGCTGTTCAAAAAACAAGGAGTCCTCTGGAAAAAACGAGCTTCAAAACCAAAAGTGACCTTATCTTAAAAAAAAAACAAACACTTGAGCATCCAAAAAGCTATAACAAAGTGGCCTGTATAGTTCCATGGGAAAGGAAACAATCTGGCGATGAGTAGAAAGGATCACCAACAGCTGAAGGGAATCTTCTCATTAGCGCTGATCACCACCACACCCAGCTGGAAGACAGGAAAACAGCACTAAAACAAACCCTGACCACAAGGTCTGCTAGAGAAAGGTGCATTTAGAATTTGCAGGATGGTAGCTCTTGAGACTTGCATGCCTGTTCCGCACGGGGGGAAGCTGGGATCCTCCTTTATAAAAGGAAATAAAACTATTGTCCCACAGGTACTTCTGGCACTTTGCATGTGGTAGATTACTTAAAGCAGTTTTAAAAAGTTTTTTCCTGAACAGCTTTAGTTAAACATGAATATTTTTTTTTTTCTGCCTTTTTTTATCCCATGAAGTTTTGCCAGCAAGGGGAAGAAACTGATACTTTTTACTATACAGCTGTTCTCCCGATGTGAATAAAGAGCAGTAAAGGAAAAAAAAATGCAGAACAAAGAAAAGAGTTTGAAGTTGAAGCTAAAAAACAGAAGTTGAATTTCCAACCAAGTCGAAGCAAAAATGAAACCGCAGATTGTGACGGATCTTACTTCTTTCTTCTGCAGAATATTTTGTTGGAAAACCTTCTGTGGTAAAAATAAGACTTGCTCCTGAGCTTATTGCCACTGTGGCATTTCTCATTTATTTATCGGAAGGCCCCTGTGACTTTTCGTGTCTCCTGACAGATTCTACAGAAAAGAACACGGACAGCATTCAGGGCAGGAATGAATTAGAAACGCTGTAATGTCTGAATCCACGTGAAGGTGTTATTTCTGAGTGAGCATGTTGCTGCCAAAAGTCTGAGTGAGTAAGAAAGATTTTATGAGAGCCTGCAGGTGTTCTGGGCGGAAAAAAATCAACAAATCCTCATCTGTTTTGACTTGTTTTGTGTGTGTGTGTGTGTGTGTGTGTGTGGTCATGCTTTTTATTGTGTGTTAACATCAGAGAAACACTCTCACTGTAACCATGTGCAGACAGATTTGTCAGGATTCGCCAGAGAAATGATAGATGTGTGTTTGTAGCAGAGGTGCAGCTTTCGCATGTCCACCGTCATGCAGACTGCTCTGTGTTGTCTCAGGAATTGGCTCATTGTTTTTGCTGATTTACCATAACTCTGATATTGTTTTTGACAGAGTCTGGATACGTTTTTAATTAAATTGCACACATGAGCAGAAGGATTTGTTTATTTGTACTGTATGGAAAATTTAATTTTGCAAGAGATGTATGCCTAGCTTGTATAAAGAAAAAACTTGTCCATTATTGCAAAGAAAAATTATGTAATCTCATCTGAAAATGTTTATTTTCAGCTTCAGTCTAACAGTTTTAATATTTGTGTTTTAATTCAAGGTAAGTAGTATTTATACTGGACTGAATACATGACGATGCTCATTTCTTAGCCTCAGATGGTAAGAAAAAGATTCATGGTAAATTGAGCAGCTTGTTTTTAACCCATTAATGCCTGAATTTATTCACACAAAACTAAATAAATGCATAAAACCATTTATACAAATCAAAAAATAATTTTAAAATGAGATAAAATGCAATTGAATATTAAATGAATTGCCAGGAGTTTTAACTGTTACCAATCTGTTTGGAGCATGCCGGCTTCCTCCTACCATCCAAAGACATGTGTTAGGTTCACTGCTCACTCTAAACTCTCCTCTGAAGTTAGTTCGATATTGAATGGTTGTCTCTCTGTGTTGGTCCTGTCTGTGATGGACTGGCGACATGTCCAGGGTCTACCTGCCTCTCACCTGCAAACTGCTGAGATAAGTTCCAGCGTGCCTGTGAGCCTGAATTAGAAGAAGTGATTTAGGAAATGAATGAATGAGTGATAAGTTGCCATGGTTTCAGCAGGATGAGGCGAGAGCCCAAGTGGTATCTGGGATGTAATGTGTGACAAGAAAATGTTCCAACAAGGGATGACTGATGACCAAGAGTCTATATACACAGAAAAATAATCACAAAATTAGGAAAAAACAGGTGTGAGAATTAAGCAACCAGGATGTGGGAGCAGGAAGTAAAGGAAGAGAAACACAAAGAAAGGAACTCAACAAAATAAAACAGGAAATGTTGCAGGAGTAAAGATGAAAAAAGTAGAAACAATAGAACAAAAATGAGTATTCATGACAATAAGATCAATAATACTGCAGCATACTGTACAGTCATTTAGCAGATGCTTTTACCCAAAGCGACTTACAGCCGACTGCACCAGTGATGCCAATACCGGAGGCAAGGGCACAATGACAGTTGATTGCAGCGATAGCAATAGACAGAAAATATGAAAATAAATACTTAAAAAGTAGAGGGGAAAAAAGCAAAACAAAAACCTAAAATATATTCAATATTAATTAGAAAAGAAATGGTTTGTCATTTTGCAACAACAGGTGTTAAAGGGTTAAGGAAAAACAAAAAAAGCCATACTGGGTTGAAAATGAAGTGTACGGTAAAGAAGGCGAAAGGAATCAAGAGACCAAATCCTTCTGTTTAATTCAGATGTCACTGATGTTAACCGTCACAGTTTCCATGGAAACGGACCAGCTGGCAGACAACTTCAGACATCATCAAACACGTTATTATCTTGGGAGGGAGATGTACTGGAGACATGTACATGTCGCTGGATGTAGTCACATTCAGATCTGTCATGTTCTGATATTCACCAAATCAGATGTTTCAGATGTTCGTGAAAATTTCTACAAACTGTCATCAAAACCAAGATGTCATCCACAGTCTGACTGCAGCGTGTATCTGTGAACTGTTATCTCTCAAACCCTCAGGAGTGCATGGTGGACGAGGACTGTGGAGACCTGAAGTATTGCCTGTATGAGATCGAGAACTCCAAGTGCTTCCCATGCATACCAACAGATATGGTGGGCGTCTTTGTTTTCCTCAATGCGCTCTGAATAATATCCATGTTTAATCATTGTGTTTACTTATGGTCACAAAATCCTTTAGCAGTTATCACCGGACTCAACTGCTCCCTCAGAGTAGCACAGTATATTTTTTTGAACATATATTTATTTGAAAAGATGGAGAATAATCTCAGACATTCAGCAGATGACAAAATATTCCACTGCAGGTCATACATATCCAGATAATGATTATGTAAAAGAAAGAGAGTACTGTAAATAAAAAAAGAGACCTCAGCCTTAGCAACATGACAACGTACACAAGTTCCTCTGGTATTAGAACATATCCAAGAGTCCGACTCTACTATAATGAATTCAGTGGAAACCCTTCAACTAAATTGAGCCAAGGCGAGCACATGAGGGTGACCCATTTACTCCATATAACACATCACCCCATGTTGCATCAGACATATCCAGTCCAAGTTCCTCTACCCAGTCTGCTCTGATCTCAACAAATGTCGCGGTATAGAGTGATGTGGTGCGATTATAAATATTTCAGAAGAGACCCCTTCAATGTTGGTGAGCTTGCAAAATAATTTCTATTCTTTTTTGGTTAATTAAGAAAAGATGGACTGATGGAACAAAAAGCTGAAGATAGTGGAAAAGTTTGATTGAATTTGGTGGAGAAAGCATTGAATATAGCAAATGTTCAGTTTATGTAGATATCACTGAATTAGAGTGTATATTTATCATTTCAACATAATATTTAGTGAATCATTGTTAAGTTGGTTAATCATACAGAACAGTATGGCATGGCATGAACACTTAAACGCTGAACGGTTGTACTTGTGCATTCAAAAATTTGAAAAAAGTCAAATTATCTTAATCTGTAAAGGTTACAGTGCATTTTAGGTTAATTCTGGTGTCATACAAAAAGCTGAATATCCCTTATTTTCAGATTTGTATAAACGTACATATGAAAGTAGGGATGTAACGACTCACTCAGACCAGGATTTGGTTTGATCCTCGATTTACAGTTCTCGATTAAATTTTTTATTTTTTTTCCCCAACAAAATCAATTTTTGTTTTTTTTATGGCCAAATAAATTGTCTTTTTTTCTCCTCATTAAAACTGTGGCCTTCTATTGCCTGTTGAACTAACAAATCTTAACACTGAACAAATTACAGTTTTATTTGTTTTGAACGTCATCTGCATTGATTGCATTGATGTATTGCATCCAAAATCGATTTTAAAACAGTTTGAACCGATTTTTAAATTGATTTTCGAAATATAGTTACATCCCTATGTGAAAGCTATTTAATGAGAAGGTTTCCATGTTGGTGTGTTTCAATCATTTTTTTTCAAAATCCTTTCAGTATGTTAAGTTATATTCCAACACTTCCGTCTCATACTGGTGCAAACCCAGGAATGATGGTAAAATTTCTTCGCATTTTGCATTTGTTCGTAAATATCTTAGATATTACATCTCTCTTAAGGCCAGGTTAGATTCCCTGCTAAATGTTCGCAGCAGAAAAAGATGGGTATGTGCAAGTGTAAATCTGCCGGTGATGGTGTTTGCTGATGCATGAACCCTGCAAAAGAAAAGAAAGTTACAGGTAAAAGTCAAATAATCCATCAAAGTGAATTTGTAGAGCTACAACTACAGATTATAAAGTAAAAAAGAAAGAAAAAATATAAATAATGTCACGTGAGGCAATACAAAGACATAAAAATAAAGACATGTAACTCTGGACGGCTACAAAATAGACTTGTTCACACGTCCCTCTCATCCATCCTCCCTATTTATGCCCCATTACAACTCATATAACAGAGGTTTTAGTTCAGTTTCAATTTAAACAATTACAGAAAGGAAAAGAAATAATACAGCATTATCAACCCAGACGTACCGTTTTACTTAGTGTACTTGTCTCCATATCCGTGTCCCCACTCAGCCGTGCACAAAGGACGAGGAGTGTTGTTCAGATCAGATGTGTGTTTGGGGCCAGTGCACGGTCAACGCCACCAGAGGAACAGCGGGGACGATCTGCCAGGGTCAGAGCGACTGCAGGCCAGACCTCTGCTGTGCCTTCCAACGAGGTGAGCTCAAAACACCATTCAGCATCTGAATTAAAATCATCTTATATGGATGCAGTCTCACTCCAGGAGCTGCCATAACTGTGTTGACCTCTAGTGTTCAGCCTTTTCGTCCGGGACTCTGTGTGTGACGATGCAGATGGGTTTTAGCTTTATGTACCGTGTCTCACACCAGGAAGCTTTCAGGTGATTTTGTTCTAACCTGATTTACAGGTTTACGTTGGAAAAACAACATAATAAAAGTCAAATGTTTAAACATCACTCATCTTTATTTTCATATGCAACTGAATATCATCATTAGCTGGAAATCTGTTGGAACAAATGTGTTTTAAAGTAAATGGGGCTTAAATGTCCTCTCCAGTAAATGTCCACTGAGTCGTGTTTTGTATTGAAAATCCTGTCTGAACCTCTACTCAGGATTTAAGAACATAATAAAAAAATCCTTGTTAATACAATGAATAAAGTAATTAAGTGATAATTATAAGAAATGTAAGAAAAAAATAAGAAATCTGACTGAAATGCACCTACAGTAGGTCAGATAATTAGATCATTAGTCTTATCCATTGGTATTAAAGTTTAAATCTCTTCCTCTGTTTCATTCCAACCCTCTATGAAATCATGGGAGATCAGCAGGTGTTACCATTACAGTTCTTGGAGCTTTGATTCATTCATTTTTATCAGATAGAGCAATGATGGTGCCATCATCATAATCCAGAGATCACTAGGATTCATCAATACTAAATGTGTCATGATTGATCACTGGGAAAGGGCTTTAATACTGACACGTAGGTTGACCTGTTTTTTATGGTGGAATCTTAGTGTCAATCGATTGACATAATTTATAATATTCATCTATCTGTGTTCACAACGTGCTGCTGATATCAGCTGTTAGTTCAGGTGCTGCCCACGTCTGAGGAAGAAGCTGCTTCCTCTCTCTACATCTTCTGTCCTTCTCCTTTATGTCTCTCTTCTGTTGCAGTCTAACATTCCTTTATTGAGGCGAGACACACTTTTTTCTGTCTGATGAATTCGTAAGAAGACTGTATAACTCAGTATGAATGCAGATGTTGACCACACAATTTTGCACTTTTTGAGGAGGGCTTCAGGAAACATGATGCAAAATCCAAAGCTTACTGAAGCTTATTAGGCACGAGCACCGAAATCCTATTGAAATGCAAGTGTTTATTCTTTTTCTCGTTTTTCTTTTTCTTTTTTTTCCTTCTTTCCGCCTCTTAGATTGAATTTTTGGGGGCCTGAACATATCTGAAAACTTGTGTACCCCCCCCACAGGAATAAAAAAAATTTAAGAATTTTGGGGTCCCGTAAAGGTGCGACACTTCCTGCTCGACGGCACCACCTAGAATCGATGCCCCTCCGCTGGGTGTCAGGTAGACACATGAAAATTGGTACATAAGTAGAACTTATCAAGCCAGACAGAAAATCCTCTTGGAGGAACTGTCTAAACCCAACAGGAAGTTAACTATTAGGGGTCAAATGGCCATTTTGGCGTTTTTTTACACAATGGAATTTAATCATCTCCTCCTACGGACATGATCGTATGGCTTCCAAAATTTAACCAGGTGTTCAGGACAAGATTGTGATTAAAAGTTGTGCGAATGGTGAGTTTTCACCAGAGGGCGTGGACGTGGCGGCCCCTCAAAGTTTGATGTTTCGCCATCAAACAGGAAGTCGGCATAATTTTCACATAGAAGCAGATATCTGCAAAAAATTGATCACCTATGATGTCAGTCCCATCCTCAACATGATGACATGTCAAGATTTGGTCAACGCCAAAGACCCGCCCCCTGGCGCCGCCATTGCTGTTTTTTCCTTAGCATCTTATAAGTCAGGGATCCTTGTCAAAAAATCTTGAAAAAAATTCAGTAAACAGTAAACAGGTGGGTGATACATTCCTGCGAAAACTGAGTTTTCACCAGTGGGTGTGGCCGTGGCGAACTTTGATGTGACGCCATGACATCATAAATGCCTATTAATCAGTCAAACTTGCTCTAGGTCACAACAAGCAAAAAAGTCCATTAGACCAAGTCGCTACTCAATGGAAAGTTGGATTCTTTAGAAATGAACTTCTGCAAGGGGATGGTGAAGTTGATGCATTGCAGCAGCAGAATAGGAAATGATATTTCAAATTAAAAGCATCAAACAGGAAGTCAGTAACACCATTTCAGAGATCATGAAAATGCAGTTTCACACTTTATCCCCATCAGATGAGGATTTGATTCCTTTATCAAAATGTCAATATTATCTCAAGAACATAGCTCTGTTCAGTTAAACATGTTTTTAAGACTGTTTATGGCATGTTAACGTCATCCTTTGTTCACAGGCCAATTAAACAAGATCTTCAGAGATGTTTTTCAAATCAAATCAAACTTTATTTCTATAGCACCTTTCATACATGAAGTCTCTCAAAGTACTTTACATCATAAAAACAAATGTTGTAATGAGGTAAGAACAAGTTCAAAACAAAGGTCATAATGTCACACATTTATCATCATACACAACACACACACTCACTCACACACACAACATAAAATCATCAAAAAAATAAACTGTCTGCTAGTGTCTGTGTGTAACAAGTGTAGAAAATAAATAAAATACAACTTTTTTAAAATTAATTTAAGTTTTTGTTCTATTGAAAAACTTTCAGGATGAACACAAGTCCATTTTCATCAGACGTTATGAACAGGAACTCGGCAGTCTAGGGAAACATGCCATTTATTGTCCTCCTTTTAGACTTTTTCTGTGCTTTTGTGTGCTTTATGCTTCATTTTCACTGTCTAGTCCTAGACATTTTGTCTTATTGGCCTGAAACTTGTATGGGATCATCATGAGACCCTTAAGATCTAAAGTAATCAGGAGAATTTTCCTAAGTTAAAGGGCGTATCTGTGGTGCCATGTACATGTGGAGACTTTGAACTGCTCATCTCACAGTGACAGAAATGCTTCGTGCAGAAGTATGACATGATGCGTGGCTGCAGGTGAGGGAGGTGGTGCGTGGACAGTGCGATAGGCCGAGCGGCGCCAGAGGTGCGAGGGCCTCCATCGCCGCTCGCGGCTTTAATATTTTTATTACATTGCTTTATTTGACTTTACAGATTAGTCCAAGATAGCTGTTGTGTAACTTGGCTTCTTTTTTCCAGGCCAGGCCAGGAGCTTTTCATTATTTTAAAGTAGCTCTATAGTGCTTTTTTTTATAAAGTTGAAGTCATATTAATATTTTCATGTCCTATCAGTGTGTTCAGTGTGTTCTATCTAAAATCATCAACACATTTAGTTTCTTTTGCCTTTGCTATCTGCCTGATTCTATCATAAGAAATAAAGGACTATGAGGTACGAAGCAGCAGAAGTAGGAATCTGAATTTATTTAGTTAAATTAAAGCATTAAAACAGCTGGATTAAAAAGAAATGCAACCAAAACTAATAACAGGCTGAAGGACAGCTGTCAAAGGAAGATGGGGAGAATGAAGCCGGATGGGATTGATGAGGATGATCGAAAGAAAGTGAGAAATATTTCTACAGAGGCAGCAAACGAGAAGCAAATGTGGTTATCGGGAAACAAAAACCAGGTATGACGGAGGAAGAGAAAGTAAACCTGACTGGAATCACAAGGGGATGGATTACAAAACAAAGCAGGAAGCATGACTATTCAGAAAATAGAAGAAACCAGGACATGGAATCTGAAAACAGACATGATGAAATAACAGAACTACAAACAGAGATCTAACAAGAAACCAAAAGCCACAGATCATGACAAAGGCATGACAAATTACATTTCAGAAACACATTTTCTGGCAAAAGTTTTGCAGCAAAAATATGAGGGAC
>JBBBVT010049808.1:0-10794 GCA_037177035.1 Craterocephalus eyresii | reverse complement strand
GAAGGGGCCACCCTGCCCCGTCACATGGAGGGCGTACCCACAGCCGAGCTGGGCGCACACCACGTTGGCGTCTCTCATGTCCCACTGGTCGTCACACACCGTGCCCCACTTCCCATCACTCCATAACTCAACCCGGCCGGCACAGCGGTCTGATCCTCCTGCCAGCCGTACCAACTGATGATCTGAAGATTACATCATCATACTGTTAACATCACATTTAAATTGGACTGGTGCAGAACTTGCAGGACACTGGTCCAAGTGTTCCAGAACTGGGGGCTAAACCCAGCACCCACATGGTGGATAAATCTGGCAAACATAAACCAAACCACACACATTTATATACATTGCAATAATTTCCAGACCAGGCCACATCCTGTTAACATACCACTTGTCATGCCAGCAGTCAGGCAGCAGAGCCATCTGAACCAGACCTGGCTGTCATGTGGGTTTGGTCAAAGTGGATGTCTTGCAGGTATGTGGCATTTGACATGTTAAGTAAGCAAGCTGTTTCACCTGACTCCCAGCATATATTCCTTAATTACTATAAAACTGTTTTGCAATTAATTCTTTCATCCCATCAACATTTTTGCCTAAACTTCACAGAAAAATCTTACCACAGACAACATAGTTGATCACAGTGCAGTTAGTTTCTGCAGTCTCAGAACAGTTCTGCAGACGTCGGTCTTGGTAGAAGCAGCGGTGAAAGCAGCTGGCATTCGGAGGTGATGATCTGACATTGACATGGAAAACACCCCCACAGCCCAGGTCCTTGCAAATCTGATGAGCCGACTTGTTAACAGAGTCTGAGGGGAGCGGCACCACATGATTGCTCCAGTTTCCAGACATCCTGAGAGTCCAGTTGCATCTACCAGCCAGATGTTGAACAACTGGATCCCCTGAGAACAGAAGTTTAAAAACACAAAGTGAATCTTCCAGTCAAACTCGCATCACTTCTCACCATGTGTCTAGACTTGAGCGTTACTGGAAGAAACTGTGTTGTAGATTTTACACCTCATTGCATAAAATTAGCAGAGTTGGACTGAGATATGTGTTGGAAATGTTTGGTTTAGCACTTGACAGGAAATTACCAAAAAATTGAGTATTTTGGCTGCAAGGCTGCAGTGCTCACTACCACACCACCATGCAGCCACTAAAAAGAAAGAAATTAATAAAATGGCAATCAATTCTGACAGATGAAATGATGCTCTCTTAATAATGAAATGAAATTAAAAAAAACACTTTATTGAGCCCAAAAGGAAATTCAATATTGTAGTGCTCTTATTCTTCAGGCTGCTGGAAGGAATGATCTTCAGAGAGGCTTGTTCAGGTCTGATGTAAGAAGTTAGCAGTTCCTTGTCGCTAGTGCAGATCTTCTCATTAACAGTGACATTTCAGGATGACACCAATGCTGGTTAACCAGCACTGCAATTCCACCTCCCTTCAGCTTCCCACTGAGCTGTGTATTTTGGTCTGCACAGACCGTCTTGAAGCGGTGTACAGATGCATTACAGATGCATAACATGCCCCACTTAATCTTTAATTCTGATCTACGTGACTTGTGAACAGAATTTTTTTTTACACCTTCAACAAGTTTATTTTTAATTTTAAGAAAGCAGGTTATGAAGGATTATTCTGTGTACAATCAACAATATTTTATAAAAAGGGTAACTCTGGTTTGATATGAACACACTTTAATTCTCCTACTATTGGACAAGCAGCTGCTTTTGTTGCAATTGCAGATTTAGTTCTGCTAATGGTACGGAAGAAAAAGTTGGCCACTGAGGAAAAAAAAAATTGACATTAAAGTCAGAATTCTTTCTTTAATCTAAGAATTCTGATATATTTCCTCAGAATATTATTGTTTTTTCTTCGGTGGCCCTAAAACCCTTCTGAAAATGGAAAGCAAAGATAATATAAAATGTCTCTGAGTTGCAGTTTTATCTATAAAGTGGTTTTAACAACCGGCCTAACCTGACCTGAGTAAAAAGTGTTTTTATCTGTCATGTCTATAACCAGTCATACAGATCAGGGTAGGGGAAGTTTACTATAAAAAAGTGACACCCAAGTCAACAAACACATACAGGAGACTAAAATAAAACCCTTAAGACAAAATGCTGCTATTAAAAATAGTGACATACATTAGTCATCAAAATATTAGAATAAATAATGATTGGTCAGTCTTACCTTTAAGTGACTTAAAATTATTTTAAGAAATTCAACGTACTTTATGATACTCAATGTCCCATGGAACTTCTAAGGAAATTAATCTTTTCTCCAATTTATTTTGGGCTCGTATTTGAATTAATAAAGATTAAAAAAACTCATTCAACTCAAAGTAGTCAGGATGTTTTGTAAACTATAAATAAAGTTTTGTAGCAGCCAGTGCTGGAGTTAGACTTTCATATTTGGAGGGGTCAGAGGTTATAAAGGACTTTATCAGGGGAGTCATATACGAAGTGAAGCAAATAACTGTGCTCCTCCAACACATTCTCAGTTACGGTAATTAATTGAGCTCGTGTTGTGAGCTGTCTGCAAAAAAGAAATAAAAACCCCAACTAATTATCAATTAGTTGATTAAAAAACAGAAAAATATAGTCTTGAAAATTGCTGGTTCGAGCATTAGGGAGGGTTCGAACAGGAGGGGTTGCTGATTCAAGTATGGGAGGGGTTTGAAACAGTGGCCTCACTTTGTGGAGTTTGCATGTTTTCCGCATGTACGCGTGGGTTCTCTCCAGGTACTCCAGCATTCTCCCACAGTCCAAAAACATACATGGTGGATTAACCGGTTCCTCTAAATTCCCCCCAGGAGTGAGTCTGTGGGTGAATGGTTCCCTGTGTCTCAGGTACCCTGCCTCTAGCCTGCTCATTTACTGGGATAGGCTCCAGCCCCCTTGCAACCCTGAAATGAATGGAGCAGTACAGAAATGAACGAGTTTCAGTTTTACTAAATTTATCTTTTCGGTATAAAATAATTGTGAGGAAGACATGTTTCTGGGACAAAGGTGCAGCGCATATTTGAGGGCGTTAAGTGTGATATCACTGAGATCCAAGCTGCAAGAAAGTTTGTTTGCAGAGCAAGGCAGAGTCTTTGTAGGGGAGAGAATGTGGTGAACTCTGCAGCTGCAGAATCCACCACGATACAATATGATTCATAAGAAGGTCACCCCCACATCCTGTGACAGAAGACTCATGCATCTCGTGCATAGGGTGCCTTCATTGATTGTGGACAAAAAGTAGGACAAGTCTAGCAGATTAATCAACAATGGGTACATTTTAAACTGTAGGTAAAAGTTTCACTTACTAATTAACTCCTCTTGTAGCTTTGTGCCATTTCCTTCTGTTTTCGCATGGTTATTAGCTTCCTGATCAGAAGTCGTGTTCGTCTGAGTGGATGAACTTTGAAAAGCTGAAGTGAAAAAAGATTTTACCTTTACAATCAGTAACGCCAGCAGACCAAATCACCACATCAAACATCCACCACAGGACATTTAAAGGGTGTAATGTGTGCAATATGATCAAACAGGTAGGTTTGGGTTGAGGTATGTAAATGAGGTGAAATACTCAGAGGGATCAGACTCAACATTCTACACTAATTTCATTGCAATAGTCCTGAGCCACCCCCTCATTTCTGGAAAAAATAGAACATTTAAAAAGAAAGATAAACAGATAGCATTAATCTAAAAAAGAAAAGATGTGTTGAACCAGAGTTAGTCATCAATCAATACAGCAGAATCAATACAGTCAAATGAATTAATGCAGTCCAATTAAAACAATATGAATGCAAAATCAAAAAACGTTTCATGGTAAAATGTGAAAATATCAGAAAGCTATGAAAAAATGAAAAATATCTGATGTAGATTGATTTTGAGCTTTTTAGCTCTTTTTTATCTGGCCAATCGCTTTGTTGTTCCAAAAATCAAATTTTCTGTCAAAATGTTGGACTGTAAATGTTTGCTTATTTTCAGAAATAAGACTAAATAAACACGAACAAATTACATGTCTGTAACCAACTTCTGGTAGAAAAAAACAAAAATAGAGATACAATTAAAAAAAGGTTAAATGGTCTGTTACAAACTATCGCTCAAGACTACTTCAAATTCATTTAAGATTCTTGCACAGTACCGTATTTTATTCCTTGTCCACACCACTGTCTACCGATAATAAACCATCTTTATGTTGCATCAGATGGAGTGAAATGATTCAAACTAATGTGCTAAAAGGTACTGAGGACAGAAACTAGAGAAAAATATAGTAGGTTAGACACTAAACTATTTAAATTAAAAAAAATTCATGGTAAAGATTTCTCTGTTTGCGATTCTAAGAAATATGAAAATGAAAATGTTTCTTGCACCCTCAAGTAAAAGGAAAAGAGGCAAAAAAAACTTTACCTAAATGATGTATTGAATTTGTTGTACTACACAAGTAACTTAAAAATACTTTCCTAAGTGATATAAATACATTACAAAACTTTTTACAAAGCAGAAAAGCGCAATATACATCCATCTACCAGACAGCAAGTTACAGGAGATTAAAATGCTGAACATAACAGATTCATAAAAGTTTGTTTGTGAAAGTCTTTATGAAAATGAAGCTGATCAAACTGGAAAACATTACCTTGAAAAAGACAGACCAGCTGGATAATTAGAATAGATTTCAGCAGCATCATTGTGACAGTCTCTCAGCTCAAAGCTTGGACTCAAATCTACGTCAACGTCAGACTGAAATCTGCCTCAACTATCTGCACGTCTGGTTTCCTTACATGACCCCATGTGACTTCCAGTGAAAAACATAACAGGAAGTGGAACCCTCAAAAATTACCAGTGATATAAATAAGACAAAGAAGTTAAAAAAGAAACAAAACAAAGACCAAATACCATAGTACATAGATGCTAGCATTTAGATGTGTTTAATAGATGCGTCTGAATATTTAGTAACATTACATGGCTTATAGCACGTTAGTCATATTCCATAGTTATGCCCTCAATAGGCCTGGAATGAAATAGGGCCTCTACCACCTCTTTAGAAGTGACTTCAGAGCAACAGGGTCAGGACATCTAGACTGTATGCACCATTTTCTTCCCTCAGGACATTGTTTCGTGTTATTTTGTCAAGCACTTTGTGATTTTAATCTTGAAAGATGCTATATAAATAAACATTTCCCTACATATATCAGGAAAATGAATTAATTGCACAAGCTGCCCACATCTCATTTGGTTCACACTACAGAAAAAAATGTTTAACATGGTTAAATCAGACGCTAGGTTTTTCTTTGTTGTATATATATATTCATATATTATATATATTAGATATGTTCATGAACACTGGGTAATGTCTTTATCCAATCTTTAGAATAACTGTTAGAGTCGTTTTTGTTTAATCTATGCATCATACTGTACACTGTAAAGAGTCACTTTTGGACATGTTTTGAACTGAAAAAATTCAATTTATTTTACCAATGCATATTCCAGGGATTTTTCTGTGCAGCCCTTTTTTCATGTAGGCCTACTATGAATACAGATGTTGCTTGCTCAAGAAATCACTCCAAAATAGAATCCACTTTCCACCAGACTTACAGAAAAGCCTTTTCTTGGGAAGCAGTGCTCCTATTCCTGTTCTTTCTATCCAAAATAATTTCCTTTGTCATATTCCAAAATCTGTCAGTGTGATTCAAGATGTTTAATTATGGTTTTATGTCACATTCTGAATTAGAAAATTAGAATAAGAAAAGTTGTATTTACTCCTAGCCTCACAATCCACAAGCTCCTTTCCAAATTTAAAAAATAAATAAATACTTATTTGAAGAATGAGTAATTGAATTAATTCTGTTTTTCGTTTGACATGGCTATTTTATAGCCTACCGATGTATTGCGCTCATTTGTGTCACAGGAGCACGTTTCTGTGTTGCACAGGAAACAGCACGGATGTAATTTCAGGCGACAAAAGTTCCTTTTTAGTCTGTTTTCCATAAGTCATATGCACTCTTTTCCTTAAGTCACCAGAATAATGGTAAGAAGCAACACTGGCAGAAAGAAATCTGTTAACATCTGTTTAATGTGACATTTATTTGACAAACACCCTTTGTGTTTTACTGTCGGATGAAAATGTTTACTTTTGGAATATAGAATTTGACTCGATTTATGGCTGTTTCTGCTGCATCTATTCAGGATTTTGTGAGCTGCCCTTAGCGCCGTGGTGTATTCAGTAGTAGTGGGATAATGAAACCTCAAGAAGTGTGTTGAGACATTATCCAAACTGTGTTGGCACTGTATTGACACTGTGTTGGTCACACAGTGACCTCTGCAGTAGTGCTAGCATCATTGCAGGTAAACAAAATGAAAATAAGATGGAAAAGCTTGCATGCTGCAAATCCCAAGATCAGCCTGTGAAATATTTAATCTTAATTTAATTGCTAGTCGTTTATTCAAAATATGATCTCATCATTGTGCAATTTTATTTTCTCAATTTGTTTGCTGACTTAAGGTGTTTATAAGAAGACTGTAAAAATTAGTTGGCATAAATAAATGAAATTGGTCAAATAAAAATAAAATCTCTAGAGGAGAGTGCAGCAATCCTAAATGTAGGACCTCTTTTTCAAAGTCTGCTTTTTCTTTTGTTGCTGTGACTCAGTTGAACAGTTTACCAACAGATATTATAACATGTAAAAGCTATCCAACATTTGCACTTTTTACAAAGAGATGCTTGCTGTCAAAGCAAATTTGCACGATTAGTGTTTGACTGTGTATGAGTGACAATGTGTGAACCTGTGTTTGAATATGACTGTAGTCATGTATGTGTGCGTGTAAGGATGTGTGGATGTAAATATATATGGATTTTATGAAATGGTTTTGTAGTAGAAGTGGTATGTTTGAGTGGGTGGAGTGTCCTCAAAGTCTGTATTTGTAATTTATGTCTGTCATTTCATAATTCACAATTTTTACTGCTTTTTGTCATGTTAACACCAACCTGTCCAGGGACTACAGGTGGAAATGATCAGTTTTTGCTAGAACCTGGAACCTGCATCTCTCATTTTTGTTTGTCAATAAGGTTAAAGAAGTGTTCTGCATTGTCCCTGTTAAAATAAATAAATGAACGAAGGTATTTGTATTAGCTGGTGATTACTATGTTTTGGTGTCCTGGCGTCCTTTTGTCTGTCCAAATCTCTCAGGATTATCCTGGAATCGCACAATAACTCACGTCAAAACACCTGTGGGAGATTCCACTTCTGACACCAAATGATAGCAATCGGCAGCTAATACACATACTTTCGTTAATTTCTCCTGTTGCTATCAGAGCACTTCAGTGTGGAAAAAAGCTATTTTTTAGGTCAAACTTACGTGGGAGCAGTTGCCCGATACTTATCAATAGCTGTGCTGTTATCTGAGTGCCCGGCTAAATACTTAAGCTATCTTGAAAATTCCTCTCTCCATCACTCACATGTATGGAAGGAAAGATGAAAAACAGACCCCAAGTTAAAAAAAGCAAAATTCTCCTTTAACCTCAGGAACCCAGAGTCCATCTCCATGGATGGGCTCAAGGTGAATTTCTAACTTTTCTAACTTTTCCAACAAGGGTATGCAGAACTGAATGGAGGTGCTCAGCTTTTTTCTGTGGGCAGCTGTAGAATGCACACATTGCATTATGCTTTTAAAAGTGGATTCACCATGCGGCATCTGCACAAACTTTTGAGATCCATGCACAACCTATTCCACAACGTACCAGCACTGAAAGTAGATTACAGCACTGTCACACGATCCACCATATTCCCCTTACGGTTTTGTGATCATCGGTTGATAGAAAAGTTACCTGTGGTAGAGAGGGCTATTGACGTCTGGCCATTACTTCAGCAGTATATGGATGAATGGATGAGAGTGAGACTTGTCATTTCCCTATCTTTATCTCCTGATTCTATTATCTCTTCCTCTCCTGGCTCTCTCTCTTCAAATCTCTGATCCTCATCCTCACCAGTGCCCTCTGTTTTAAATTATTATTATTATTATTATTATTATTATTATTATTATTATATGTATTATTATTATTATTATTATTATTATATGTATTATTATTATTATTATTATTATTATTATTATTATTATTATTATTATTATTATTATTATCATGCAGATGCATGACTCACTCAAATGATTGAGTTGGGTTACTGGTCTAACCAATATGCAAAATGTAAGCCACCATTTGCAAAACAAATGCTGGTAAAACTTGGCTGTGGCTAGTAACTTCAAAATAGTAATTAAAATTACACCAAGGATGGATAATAATCATGCATCCCTGCTTTGTATGCAAAGGTATATAAAACTGTCACCTTACCACCTCACTGGCAAAATTACCTTTAAACTCACCTTCTTCTCTCTTTCTTTTCTCCATGCACAATTAAAAAACTGACTGCGGTCTGCAGAGTAGTTTGACAAGGACACCCTTGGTGCTTAGCGGTCTTTCTGGTAATACGTTTGGTTGTATATGTTTCAAAATGGTGACAATAAAGTGATTACGTGACTTTATTTTCAGAAATACAAATAGGAATGCATGCTGAATTTTCCATTGTAAAAAATTCAGTAAAATGAAAAAAAATACCAAGGACATGACTTCAGTGTCCTCAATGGTAGTTACGGGCCCCCTCTTGACTCCTGCAGCATCAGCCAGGTCGAAGTATCGTGCCTACCTGGATCAAGAGAGAAGGAAGAAGGAGTCTGATGAACAGGGCAAGAAGAGAAAGAATTTAGAGGATCACCGGGATGAATTCAAAAAGAAAAGGAAAACTGTCCTTGAGGTTTCTGAAAGTCTGGCCAGAGATGCAGACAGGCTTGCAGAGGAGGCAGAGGGCATAGCGGCCACTCAAATGGCCCAGTTCATCCCAAAGTCAAATGCTTTGAGGAGGAGCCATGAGGAAAAATTAGCAGAGCTCAAGAATATTGTGGAGGAAATTGCAGCCAAGGGCCAAGAGCTCAGATGGTTTTTGTTGGCAAGCCTCACAGGCACACACGCTCACACACACACACAATGGCCGTTGGCTGTAGAGATTACCAATATAGTTTGGCATTTTTTAATCATGACTTCAAAACAAATCTTGGTTCACAACTGAGAGGTTTCTGTTGGTTTTAGTTAGGTTAATGTTTTGTATTCCTGTGTGAAAAAGCTGTGAGTAAATTTGTAAAGTTTGAAAATAATTCCGGGCCTCCAATTTTCTTTCAAGTCTTTTGTACTTTTTTGCCTGTATCGATGTGAAATGGTTCTTAAATTGTATTCGATATGGTCTTAAAAAAACCTAAAAAAATTTTGGCTTGCTGAAACCTGCAAAACAGACATTTTTTTGGTCCCTAAGTACAGTCATGGGTGATACTGTTGGCACCCTTCAGGATAATTTTCATTTATGTTTTTTTTTAAAGGTTTTAAAGGTTTTTAAATAACTAAATCAGGCATTTTAAATTGTCCAACTCAGCTGAAATACAATTGTTTTCCACAAATTCAACACAGCGTCCTTCACAACAAGTGTCTTTTAGCAGTGATAATAGGACACTTGTCACTGATAAGACAATTACTAATGTTATACGGTAGGTCATCAGATGTCAGCTGTGGTAGCATTCAGAGAAATACTATATCAGTCTAACTGATATTTTATTGTTTTCCATGGACACTGAATTCCCTCATATACCAGTCAGTCAAGGAAGGTGCCAGCATTTTCCACACAAGCATTTACTGGTGTATTTGTTCATAAGTCAGTTAATCATTTTGCAATTTTCATTGTTGTAATTTCAGTGTTTCGTCTTATTTTCCCCATATTAATTAGGCCATGACTACATCAAAAGTCACTTGAAAAACCAAGCTGAGGAGAATCAAGTTGAAAGTTCGTTGTCTTCTTCTTCAGAGGAGGAATCCTTTTTTTCAATCAAACATGTTAGTTCCCAAGAAAATGCTGGAGAACAGCTTGAGACTATTCTCGGCTCCCCAGGCGTTACAATGGATGTACTGAAAGGATAAGTTAGTTTTTTGGGGGTTTTTTTCAACCTGGACCTGATCCATCGATATTTACAGCCATTACAGGCACTCTGATGCAGCCTGGAAGTGACGTCATTGAAGTCTTTAGTCCAAATTAAAGGAGCTTTTAATCTCATTGTACTCATGTTTAATAAGGATGAACCTTAATTCGTAGTTCTTATGTTTCTGCATCCAGCAACCTATGAAGCTCTTTGAGGTCTTGTTCTACAAATAAAGTTGGAAGAAGTCAATGTCCGTCACTTCACTGTATGGCCTCATGTCACACACCCAGATAACACAGCCCTCATCTAATCGGGAAGTAAAAGTTACACAGTGGCAGGAAATCTGCAGAAAACTGCCACATGTCTCTGATAAAGCTCAGAAAGCAGTTAAGGGAAGGATGAGATGCCTAAGTAAACTCCTACAGAGACGCAACGTTGGTTGGAAATGAAGTTTGCAGGTGTGAAACCAGCAGACGTGTCCTTCCTCTGCTAGACGTCTTCACACACTTCATGAAGCCTGCAGTAGATGAAAGCAGAGGAGCCGAGAACTTACCGTTTCTTTTTTTGTACAGGCAGCACATGATGGTGTTCACGATGAGAAACACGAGGAGCACGAGACACAGAGCGATGGTGCACAGGAGCGCTAGAGATGGCATCTCCAGGCTTTCAGCAGCAGCCACTAAGGTTGTTGCTGCTGAGAGAGGAGAGGAAGGAATCACAATTAGTCCTGTCTGGTTGCTGATCTGAGACAGTTTCAGAGAGAAACAAGCACTGTTACAGGCAAAAGGTCTGTTAAATATTTACC
>JBBBVT010049778.1:0-10794 GCA_037177035.1 Craterocephalus eyresii | reverse complement strand
TCTATTCGCGCGAATTGGACGCGCGATTGGGGCTTTCCGCGCCGCAAATTCGCCTCAAACGCGCCGCCCCAGGCAAACGGGCGTCAATTCGCGTCTATACATTGACTTAACATGTAATTCATTCGCGCAAATAATTTCACTCCCGCTTGGTGTGAACACAGGGTAAGAGAGGGTGAAGAAGCTGGCGCGGCTTTTCTGAACAGGCTTGCCTTGCTCGTTCTGACCAATAGCTGGTGGCCATCTGAGATGAGAGGTGACGTCCTTTCCAAGAAGGATGGGTTAACTTATCTGACTACAAGGAGAGAAGTTCTTTAGTTTGTCACACGAGAGAGCTATTTCCTCATTTTCATTCCAACATCATGTGGGATAATCACTTTTAACTTTACTTTGTTTGATACCTTCTAACGGCTAATCACATCAAATACACCTTCAAGGAAACTATGCAGACTCTTGTTGCTGAAAAGTAACAATCAATTAGTTTCAGTATCAATTTGCATCTTGAGTAGTTCCTGAAAAAGCTAACTTACATTCTTAATTTCAACATTAGTATAACAAGTATTTATAATTTTTTTGTGTGATCACCTTAAAGGTTATAATCAAGTAAATATGACAAGTTATAAAATCACGTTGATGTAATCAGAATAACAATGCTTAGGCTAAGCAAGTAGATTAAACTTATGAAGAGTTAAACACTGCAACTTTGGTAACAGATATTTATTGTCCTTTGTTCTGTGGCCGCATTCCTGAAAAAGGAGGGAAAAGAAAGAATGTTTTTGTAGTTCCGTTCTGTGAGAAACCGAAGGGATCTTGTCACCTCAGAGGAAATCCAGTTTTTTAGCTGTTCAGTCACTAAGGATTTTATTGAGGATAGAATTGACCTGTATACAAGTCAAGACAATTGTTTATGGCAAACATCTGACCATTTTGATGGCTGGGGGAGCTGTGAAGGAGAAAGAGGTTAGGTGGAGCACTTAGACCTCGTGGTTTATCTGGCATGAGGTCATTACAGGTTGAAGGGTCCCATTGATGTCCTGTGGATGAGAGTTTTGTTATCTGGGCAGGAGGTTGTGGCAGGCTGTGACTGTTTTGACGTCCTGCTGAGTTTCAGCTCCAAGCAGTTTGGCAGAGGAGAAGAGGAAGTCTTTTGTTTAATCCAATTTTTAAATGTTTTATTAATCCAGGAATTGTGGGGTTATCGCTACATAATATGCTTGAAATATGCAGTTTCTGTGTTTTCAGTTTTACACGAAAAATTAGAAAATGTTCACTGGACAGAAGACTGAGAAAAGCCTTTGAAATCTCCTTCAAAGTCTGGTGGTTAATTAAGCTGTTAACTGTTTGTCAAGTTCAGCAAAATGATGCACAATAAGGACAGAACAACAAGATAGCATCTTCTTAGCGGGCAGAAGCATAATAAGAGAGCACTAGAGCTGTACTGTGAGCTTTGATTCATTTCGTTGCGACAGGAAGTACCATTGCAAGGCGCCACTACACACATTATTCTCATTTCTCCTATGTCCACAATGAGAACTTTCTAAAGACAGAACTTATTGCATTATGGAGTGTTGTACTCATGAGATCACATGTCCACTTAACTCATGGTGCAGCAAGGACAGTACAAGCGGAGCCCCAAAGCATGCTGGGAAATATTCAAACGCACCCATCCCCAGGACCAATCTATGTAACAGCTTTCTGTGGGCGGGCCGAGCCACGGGCCAATCAGAAAACAGCATCACTGCCTCAGGTGGACGTTTTAGAGTAGGATCTCTTAGGGCGTTGCATCCGGTTGCACCACTGAAAACTGCCCGATGTCATATTCAGCAAAAAAAACAAACGGACACTGCAGTAAATCAAATGTCTTAATTGAAAATGGTAACTTTGGCTGTAGCTCCCAGTCACACAGCAAGAAACACATGGAGTATTATTAAAAATCATGGGACAATGCCAAAAGTTGTCAAATGAAACGAGGCACTTGTGGTTAGCAGCGAACCTATACCAAGAACTACGTGGATAAGATCTGCGCATCCACATTTATGCATTATGTTATTTAAATAAAACATCTTTCAAATAAAAAAAATTGTGTGTTATTAAACA
This sequence comes from Craterocephalus eyresii, assembly GCA_037177035.1. NCBI lineage: Eukaryota > Metazoa > Chordata > Actinopteri > Atheriniformes > Atherinidae > Craterocephalus > Craterocephalus eyresii. Next base: position 8,700 of record JBBBVT010049778.1, on the reverse strand, counting down.
TATTAGTTTCACCTAGATATATTGTCTTATCTTTGGTTATTTTCTACAATATATCCTTCTCTCTTATTGTTATTATTATTATTTTGATTAATGGTTGTGTAATGACCTACTGGCTAGGATGGTCTTAGCTGCATATGTTGTAAGTATTATGGATTACATGGTTTTCTGTATGGTGTTTTTTTTCTCTACTCCCACTACCCACTCCTTTTCTGTCCCCGTTTCTCCCCTCCCTCTTCTTTCTTTCTTTCTTTCTTTCTCTCTCTCTCCCTGTCCCCTCCAGTTGAGTCCAGCAACAGATATTTTTTCGATTTTAGGGTCACGATTCGATTCGATTCTCGATATTGTTCTCTCTTCTTACAACACAGAGGCCTATGCCATTTTTAAAGTAGAATAGTCTACGATCACGGTTTTAGTAATGAAATTTTGCACAGTAAATCATATTTCAAAAGATGGGCTACATATATATGCTGAAGTTTATGCTTGTTGAACATGTGGCGCTTATTGTCTTCGCAAAGGACGTCATGTTTTGACTTTGAACTCGGGAGGGTTTTATTGAACTTACGTGTTTCGTCAAGTTTTCTGGGTCACTTTTCTCCTATGTGCTGCTACTGCCGAACAGCCTGTGTGCTTGTGCGTGTGTGTGAGGAGCAGCCCCTCCCCTTAGGTAGTGAGCGGAGCAGAGGGAGGGTTATGACTCCAAACTTTTATAGGCTTTCATTTGCTGTTTAGTATAATACGAAGTGGGCAGGACAAGATAGTTTGTTATATCAACTGCCTCGATTCTTGGTAAATCCTCCCGTTCAGAGGAAAACTCTTTCATCTTCATGAGATATGGGTCACGCCCAAAATATTTTGTTATCAGCTGCGTTTACCTTGCTTTTGGTCCTAAATCCTTACAATTATCGCTAACCGTTTTTTGAACATCCATTCACTGCATATTTACTTCCTGCCCTCTATCTGCACTCAAAACTCCGACGCTTTCTGTATCACTAATTGTTTAGCTCAGCTGAATCTGCAGATTCTTCCTACCTCAGTAGCAGTGGATGATCTGGGCTTCGCACTCTCCCTGCCCTTTGTCCCTGTCTGTATGACAACAGATGTGCCCATGATTTTGTCATTTGACACATCATGCACATCATTTTAATAAAGCCAGCCTTTTTCATTTCAGAGCTAGCACAAACTATGGCAAAACACTGCATCATGCTAACATAGGAGTTTTACCATGACTAATTTTATCAATATTCAGTAAAATGGCAGTTTTCGATTGTTTATTAGCTGGACTTAGTTGAATAATACAAACGGCAGGGGTGATTACTTACTTTCTTCTTTTAAATAAATACTCTGTATACCCATAGCCCTCACCACGTGAACTCAGAGCGGAAAATGAAACTAAGGCTTCACAATACGTTCAAGTAATCTTGGAAAAAACAACGTCAGCGTCATACGCAATGGTGACTGCATGGGTTTAATTTTGAGGCCAAAAGAGAAAAGAACATTCCTACGGTATTTTAGAGGAGCTTAAGAGTAAATTAGGGGGGCTCAAACTCACCTAAAATAGGCCTAACGACATCCATGACTATAGTTCACTCAGAATAATGCTTTTAATCACTTCTGCACCATCATATAGTTCAATGATCATTAAAAACTTTCACAAATCACAGTTTTGGAACCATGTTGTATTTGTATTTGTATTTATTCTTAAAGTGTCCAGGCAGCTCAAACTGCACGCGTTATAGCAGCGGAATATGGAGGGCTTGGACATTTCTCTGTTCCGACCGCAGTCAGCCAAAATTACACATGTCAGGAGTACATTTTTATAATTTTCGCTTGGTTACAAAATTATGCGCATCCAAACTTTACGTAAAAACTAGCTTAACAGCTAATTCAGCAAAACTTTAAAACCGTTACTGGTGATGACTTGAAATTTTAGGACCTAGTCCGGATCTTAATTCTAGACACCTGACCAAATTTTGAAAAATGTTCAAACCTAGGGGACGCTGTCACCTTGAGTAGTTTATCCTGCCTAAATGGCTAAACAGAGAAATTTTCCCATAGGAATGAATGGGACCCTAAATGAACGCAAAACCCAGGCCACTTTGAGACCATAGATCTCAGGCGTGCTTGCACATAGAAACATTATTAAAAGTTTAAACAGGTCACGGTAGATGAAACTCTGACATACAGAAGCCAAACCGCAGGATCTCTTATGGTTTTTGTGCAATCGCGAGTTACGTTTTGACAAAAACGTGAAAATCACCAAAATTCTCTCCCACTCTAGCCACACTCTAAGTTTGGGCTACTAAAAATTCAGCAAACTTCTGCCTCTCATTGCCAGACCGTTCGCTCTACGGACACATAATTTACATCAAAATGTCAGGAATTTTGTCTGGAACATTTGCGGGGTCGGTGGTCTGAACATCGAACGACCTACGGTTTTTGCATTACAGAGCTCCAAAGTTCGTATAGCTGGCTTTTTCTCCCATTGACCTACCATTCAAAAATCCTGGCCGCCTCTTTTCGGATCATACATTTTTAACTTGCTGCCATTTGAATTCTGTTAGTGTAACCGGCACTCACGGTCCAATAATTTTTTGGCTGTGACTTATCGTTTGCCAACAACGTTGAGCTGTTCGGGGTTCCCATTGACTCCCATTATAATGTTAATCCATTCTGTCTCTTTGTCTCAGAGTGCTGTGCTTTACATAGAACTGCTGCAGTCTCCACGGCAATGGCTCAGGGAGCCGCTCTGTGGTGAAGCTTGGAGTCACACACACACATCCCACATACAGTAATATACAGTGATTCAGAGCAACAGGATGCAGTTAATGAATAATCCTCTGCATTAGTTAACTTTTTTTCATGAACATTAAAATTTGTCAGCTAAGAGACATCAAAATCTCAAAACGATTTTTTAATGCTTCAATATTACACTCACACACTCCAAAATAATAATTGGAGGGGGCATGGGGGGCAGAACACGGTGGGGCTTGGACCCCGACATAACTGCTCGCAGCTCTAGTTTTTTGGGTTTTTTTTAGATTTTTGGATAGGACACTGACATCTTCACAATCCTGACATCACAAAGAACCCACAGGTTCTAAATATGAAATGATTGATCATTGAGAAAGTGCTAAATGTGTTAATTTAAGCATCATATTTAGGTGTGTTTGAGAAGGAATACATCTGAAAGTCACCGGACTTTTGCACCTCTGATGTAGAACATCAACCCCTATGTTCATCAAGTGCTTCATTCGCTTGTAATTGGATATCTAAGGCTTACTAGGTAACAGTGAGTTTACACTGAATATTTGTCAGAATTTGATAATTCATTCTTGGGGTGGCACTTGAGGGACCAATCAAATGGCCCCGCCCTGCCCCTGTCTGTTGCGCCTGTCTGTATCTGGCTGGTGAATGACAGCAGTGAATAACAGACGTCCATTATAAACCAAAGAGAGCTGAAGATAATTCATTAATTACATCCTGTTGCTCTGAATCACTATATATCACTGTATGTGTGTGTGCGTGACTCCAAGTTTACACACAGAGCAGTTCAGTGAGCCATTGCCACGGAGACCAGAGCAGTTCTATGTAAGGCGCAGCACTTTTGACACATAGATGGAATGGATTAACATTGGAATGGGGCTCAATGGGGACCCCCAACAACTCAATGCTGTTCGCAAACGAAAGGTCGCAGCAAAATAATTCTTGGACCGTGAGCACCAGAAGGCTCCTGCGAACGTGAGGATGTAAGTAGTTTTTTGTAAGGCAAACAGATTTTTGAATGGTGGCAAGTTAAAAATTATGATCAGAAAAGTGGAGCTCCTGACGTTTGAGTGGGAGGTCAATGGGAGAAAAAGCAGACTTTCTGACATTTACCCTATGTTGACACCAAGCACAAGTAAAATTTTTCGTGCGAATGAATTACATGTTAAGTCAATGTATAGATGCGAATTGACGCCCGTTTGCTTGGGGTGGCGCGTTTGTGGCGAATTTGCTGTGCGGGAATCCCCAATCACACGTCCTACTCACGCGAATAGAGCGTCCTACTCTTCCTACTAAATGGAACGATTTCCGCCCGTTTGCTCAAGTTCAAAAAATTTAACTGGAGCGGATTTGACATGCGAACAATCGGAAAAATTAATAGTGGCGGTGTATCGGCATCCCTGTCTGTATGACACCACGGATATGTCCTATAAATCCAGGAACAACAAGGGGCCGGTTCGGAGGAAAGTAAGTGAGAAGACTGAAATAGCCCTGGAAGCGGCCGTCATCCGGACATAGCTCCTGGATGATGGTGAAATTAAAGGAGAACTTCTGTATTTTTCAACCTGTACCTATGTTGTAGTATGCTATATGATCATTTACTCACCCAGCCACTAAATAACGAATTATCTGCGACACAACGCCTTTGTTTTACCCATGTGTTGTTAGCAATGCTAGTCCGATCCCCCCGTGACCTGGATGCAGCATGTACTTCCTTTGTTGTTGTTATTCTGGGCTCCTTTCAAGCCTTTGGCGCTGACCTGCAACCGCCTGCAACAGCAATTACGTCACTCCCATGCACCATGGCAAAAGGGCGCATTCCCTCATAGATCCCTCCGTACTGTAGAACAGTTCGCTATAGAGCTGGGATATCTGGCTCTTTGGGATCCGTTCACTTTAAAGAGCCGTTCAAAAGACTGGTTCATTTGGCTCCTTCATATATTTATTCATTTTTACGAAGCAAGCCTGGTGTTTATTCATTCTATCCTGGAAATAATCATAGGTGAGAATAATGAGATTAGGTCACAAAAATATCAAGCTCATATTTCCCACCAATATTTGAGTTAGAATTTTTCTGAAATATTGAGTATAGCTTCATTTGACATGTGTTGCAGTGATGGGATCCGTGGCTTTTTGAATGGAGATGGAACTTGAGGAGCTGTTACTTTCAAAGAGCCATTCAAAAGTACTTTTCTTTATTTTGTTTATTATTTTTCTGTTGATTATTTTTTTAAGAATTAAGATAAACTCATTAATCAAGGAAATAATCATTTGGAATAGACTATAACAAGATTTGGTTTTTAACTGGCACATCCAATCAAGACATACTCTGTTGGTGGTAATTATTCTAAAATATTTTTATCCTTAATATTAAATTTAAAATAAAAACATGCTATAATATATATCTTTTAGAAATACAGGAAAAATACAAGCAGTGGATTAAAAATACTCCATAAATTACTTTAATAATCAAATTACGAAGACATAATAAACAAAAGAACAAACCTACTGGTGTGTAAACCTGAACTACTTTACAAATAGGAGCTCAACTCCACAACTGTGATCCACACATGCACAATGTAAACATAAATTACACACATAAATAATAAAGTGCAAAGGGGTCTAAATAAAAGCTCATGTGAACTAAATAAAGTATCCCTGAAAAACAACACTTGCATTCTGTGTGGAATTTACTTCCACTTTTTCTTCCCGAGTCGCTCCCAGGCCAGCCGAAAGATATAATCCCTCCAGCGTGTCCTGGGCCTGCCCCGAGGTCTGCTCCTGGTGGGACATGCCCGGAACACCTCACCAGGGGGCATCCTAACCAGATGCCCAAACCACCTCAACTGGCTCCTCTCGATGCGAAGTAGCAGCGGCTCTACTCTGCGGCCACCCTGCGGAGGAAACTCATTTCTTCCGCTTGTATTCACGATCTCGTTCTTTCGGTCACTACCGAGAGCTTGTGACCATAGGTGAGGGTAGGAACGTAGATCGACTGGTAAATCGAGAGCTTTGCCTTCTGGCTCAGCTCCCTCTTCACCACGACGGATCGATGCAGAGCGCGCATCACTGGAGACACTGCACCAATCCGCCTATCGATCTCCCGCTCCATCCTTCCCTCACTCTGAACAAGACCCCGAGACACTTGAACTCCTCCACTTGGGACAGGACCACATCCCCGACCCAGAGAGGACATCCACCTTTTTTACGGCTGAGGACCATGGTCTCGGATTTGGAGGTGCTGATTCTCATCCCAGTCGCTTCACACTCTGTTGCGAATCACTCCAGCGAGAGCTGGGGATAACGGACTGATGAAGCCAACAGAACCACATCATCTGCAAAAAGCAGAGACCCAATCGTGAGGCCACCAAACCGGATCCCCTAAGCACCTCGGCTACGCCTAGAAATTCTGTCCATAAATGTTATGAACAGAATCGGTGACAGAGGGCAACCATGGCGGAGTCCAACCCTCACTGGAAACAAATCCAACTTACTACCGAGATGCGGACCAAGCTCTGACACCGGTCGTACAGGGACTGGACCGCTAGTACAAGAGGGTCTGGCACACCATATTCCCGGAGCACCCCCCACAGGAGTTTCGGGGGACATGGTACAAAGTCCACAAAGCACATGTAGACTGATTGGGCGAACTCCCATGCCCCTTCCAAGACCCTGAAGAGGGTATGGAGCTGATCCACTGTTCCACGGCCAGGACGAAAACCACACTGCTCCTCCTCAATCCGAGATTCGACTGTCCGACGGACCCTCCTCTCCAGGACCCCCGAATAGACCTTACCAGGGAGGCTGAGGAGTGAGATCCCCCTGTAGTTGGAGCACACCCTCCGGTCCCCCTTTTTGAAAAGAGGGACCACCACCCCGGTCTGCCAATCCATAGGTACTGTCCCCGATGTTCACGCGATGAAGTAGAGACGTGTCAGCCCCACGGCATCCAGAGCCTTGAGAAACACTGGGCGGATCACATCCATCCCCGGGGCCTTAACACTGAGGAGTTTTTTAACTACCTCAGCGACCTCGGCCCCAGAGATAGGAGAGTCCGTCACGCTCTGCTCGTTCTTCTGGAGGTGTGTTGGTGGGATTGAGGAGGTCTGCGAAGTATTCCTTCCACTGACCCAGAACGTCCCGAGTCAAAGTCAGCAGCCTCCTATCTCCACTGCACACAGTGTTGAGGGAGCACTGCTTCCCTCTCCTGAGCTGCCGGATGGTGGACCAGAACCTCCTCGAAGCCGTGCGGCTCACATAAAAAGCGTTGTCACATAACTGCCCAGTTTCTCCCCATGACTCATGGCAGTGCGGAGAACAGTGGAAAATGCATCAGCTGTTGACCTCTTTTTTAAAAAGCAAACTGATGCTGGTCAAATTTCTTGAGGAGGCAGGACTGGAGGACCTCTCAAAGTACTTCATGACCACAGACATCTGTAGTCATTCAGGCTGTCAATAGTGCTTTTCTTAGGAACAGGTATGATGGTGGCTGTTTTCAGGCAGGTTTGGACAGTGGCCTGTTTGGGGAGGTATTAAAAATTTTTTTTAGGACCCCTGACACCTGGTCTGCGCAGGCCTTCAGTACTCTCCAATGATGTGCCGTTATAGTTGGTTAAATGCTGTAAACCCTGTGTTCCCTTGTGTTGTTACCAGCTACTTATATGTCTACTTTCCTCTTGTAGATACTTTTGGCGTCTTTGATCCCCCTTTTCAGATTTGCCCTGGCCTCAGTGTACAGGTCTCGGCCCCTGGCTTTAAAAACTGTCTCTGGTTCTCAGTGGTGACCACAACTCCTCACCCGCCAATAGGGTTTTCATTTTTTAACACCTGATGTCAATTCACTGTAACATTATCAGTATAGGTTTTATGTAAAATAAAACAGTCTCTGTGTGTTCATTTAAATCAAGGTAATCAAAGACAATCAAATCTATATTTTTAAAGCAGTCCTGCTGCTGGCAGTTTGACACTGTGATGACTGGTGATGAACTTGTCAATGTTGTAAATGTTGCTGAACTCATTACCATGGTAACTGATTAAGAGTTATAATCTGAACTAAATATAAGATCTAAACCACAGCTCCAGATTTAGGATTACCTGCTGTGGAAAACATTACATTTTCAAACACTGTGCCATCAGGAAAGACGAGTTGCAATAAAACTGAAAATCTTCTGCATCCTGGTACTGTGGCAATCATGATTTCAGCTGGTGATACAGAATATAAGTTTAGGAATACTTTCTGTACAATCCAAAGCAAAATCTTATTGAATGCTCCACTTGAGAAGCTGCGAAGTACCACAAAATTTTTTTTAATAAAAACTGACTCACACTTTAAGTAAATTTTCTGTCTTTTAGTCACCTGTGTGATGGATGTCTCTTCCTTCAGGTCTCTAGTGATTGCTCCATGGTCTTTGTGGATGGCAGTGAATCAGGACTCGGCAGCACATGTGCCATGGTGGAATTTCGACTGGGCATGCTCAGTGGATCTGTGTGTCTAGAAGTATGGGCTCCATCAGTGCCCCTGCAAGTGTTGCTGGCAGACCCCATTCTTAATGCTATTCATGACTGGAACCTCCTCACAGAAGAAGGGTATGAAACATTTGCTGATTTATATTGCTTTTTTGTTTGTATTTTATGACTGTCTTTCTCTATATATTGGATAAACTGGAAATATTTTCTGAAAGGCATCTTTTACTGTGCACATAAATTAAGAAATGGGGCCCCAGATCTTTAATCTATATAAAACTTTTGGTACATAATTAAATAAAAAATGTAGCTGCTAGAGACACATAACAGGCAAAAACAGGACCAAATTCCAACACAAAAACTGCAGGAAATCATAACTTCGATGCCTTGACATCTCTAGGCTGTTCTGAAAAGAAGGAAAAGACACAACACCATGGTAACCATGCCCCATGCCAACAATTCCAAGATGTGTAC
>JBBBVT010049555.1:0-10803 GCA_037177035.1 Craterocephalus eyresii | reverse complement strand
TCTCCGTCATTAATGCATCATTTATGACTGCTGTTCACAAGTAACAGTCAAAAAACCCTTATAAGGGCGATCTCGGCTGGAAAGGGTTAATTCTGGTTTCATCATTATTTGGGTGGTAAGATGACTTAGCCTACTGCACGAATGTCAAGTTAGCAAAGAATAGATTTTGCATGGTGTTGGGTGGTTAGCACCTGGTTTGAGGCTCAGCTGAGGAGGGGTTTCAGATGAAAAATGCGCCTAAACGCTTCATTCTGCTTTAAAGAGATGAAAAACGACTGCTTTGCGTAGACTGAGGTCATTTGGTTTGTCAGCAAAGATCCTCAGATACTTCTATGGCTACTACAGCTTCTACAGTATTGTTGAGTCCATCCTGACCAGCTGTATCACCATTTGGTACGGCAGCTCCACAAACGTGTGCAGACTGGTAAAGATCCACAGGAGGGCTGCTGTCATCATTAAAGACCCAACCCCCCCACAACATGGACTGTTCACTCTCCCCCCATAGGCAGGAGATACAGGAGAAGTGCAGGACAACCAGACTAAGAAACTCTTTCTTTCCCTTGTCCATCAGACTTCCTAACAGTTGACAGGAGTCTGTGCAGCCGCATGTACATTCTGAATGTTTACATTGTTAGCACCACAGGACTTTACCACTGTTTTTCTTTTATCACTTCTATGCCTCTTATTTATTGAGCAGTAAGGGCTCACTCACCTGTCTACCTTTAGATTTATGTATTTCAGGTTTAAGTGTGTTTTTAAATTCCCTATTTACTTATTTTTAATTTTATTCCTGTTTTCCTTTCATGGCATTCAGTGTGGCCGGAAAAGTAGGCATTTGTACAAGGGAACCTGTGTACCAAGTTAATGTCATTGGAAAATAAGCGAAAGATACTAATGACAAGCAAAATCCATAGTAAGTCTGACCAAGTAAAACATTGGACTCAAAGCGAGTGTGTCCAGGGGAAAGGGAAGAAGTATGCTAGAGACTAGGGCCCAATCCCAAACCGGTCCCTACACACTACGCTTTCACCATCGAGTGTGACACGAAATGAAATCACACTCGCAGCCGCCGAAGGACACTTCAAACTGAGGGGAGGGCATGAAGAAGATGGAAAGTAGTGAGATGCCCTCTTTCCTCCACTGGTAAAGGGAAGCACGTGTAGCCATGGCAACACAAAGACGCCAGTGTAGCGGTGTGTACAAGTTGTGAGGAGCACCGGCCGCCTCGTTATTCCCGCACTGTCCCTGAAACATCATAAACCCAGCAGCCGTTACAATCAGGAGCTACGTTATACTTCATTTAGTTTATAGTGACTCCACAAGTATTTCTGCTTAAGTACACCCATTATTACCGTTCGATATTTACGATCAAACTTATGAATGAAATCTGATAATTGTGTTTACATAACATCAAACATCATCATAAAGAAACATCGGCTAGGTTCGTTTAATTTTCCTTCACCTGGTGATTTTCTGTCAGTGTGATAAACATGTGGGGCACATCTGGAACTCTTGTGATAACAGTGTTTCCTCCGTTTAGCCATTGCACCGGCCGGAAAGCCTGCATTGATGCTGCTCGCTTTCTGACGGCTGAACAGTCCACTCGCCCTCCTCACTACGCGGTTTGAGATGGCCCTTAATAGTTAACGCACAAACCGAGGGTTTTATGCGTAGGGGGCGGTTTGGGATTGGGCCTAGAATCCACATCCAGAGAAAATGCTTCCCTTTCTGTGGTTTTTCATGTTGTTTACTTCCTGTACTTCCTCCCCCTGTCCAATCACAGCCATTCCCTGCCTCCAGGCCTAAGGCAGGATTAAGGAAACCTGGTTTCCTTCCAAACCTTCATTCAGAATGATTGTTTCCAAGGAAACCTGAAAGAGAACATTTCAATTCTGCTCAGTTAATTCTGAATCCCTCCTCAATGATAAGAGGAGAGCCTTACAAATAGTCAACATTGAGGAGATGTGAAGAATATAGAGGACACTCCAGATAAAGATCAGAGAGGCAAAGGATAAGTAGGAGGAAGCTGAAGTGGACGATCCAGCAGAGACGTGTGGAGTGGCATGAGAGTAGACTTGTTTACATTGTGGACAGGGTCAACAGATTTTGTGGTCTGTCTGCGGTGGACTGATGTGTCTGCTATCAGTGCTATACACATCCACACAGAGCCTAAATGATTTTGCTCTCTATAAAACATTTTCTGTGTAGACAGAATATTTTCCACACAGATCCATTGAAAGGCTGCAGAATGAAAGCCAGGCCTTCAGCACTGCCACAGAAATACTCCCAAGATGTTCAGGATCTTTGCAGCTTTATTTGTTTCCAGTCCCTTAGTGGACAGAATGCCCACATGATAAACTGCCCTTACCTGTGGAATTCACCCATCATGAGGACTGGAACAGCTCAGAGTCATGGTCACACCAGATCTGCTTCAGTTCCCCTACCTAGCCGGAAACCCCCATCCCCCCCGTCCCCACAGCCTTACAGCCTCTCAGGCCCCGGTGACATCCTCATCTGCATCTCTGAATTCTCTTTTAACACTCCTCAACCTGACATACCTGCCCATCCCCCACCTGCCGGGCCTGGACCACCATCGCCATCTACAGGAACCACTACCATTGTTTGTGCTTTTCAACTTGACTGCTGTATTGTGACTAAAACTCAGAATAGACATTTCTTACAGAGCTCAGGAATTTGTTCCAACTTGTGAAAAATGTTCATTATGTGTCTCTTAGATTCTAACCGCTAAATGAAAAAGAAAAAAACAGGATGAGAGGATCAGAGGCTTTATTGCTGTCCCTGCTGCACAGATCAGGTTTTATGGGAAATGATGTGCCATAAAGCCTCGGGACACGGCTGGGCAATGGAAAAGGAAACATGTCAAAATGGGTCAGGACCAAAGTTTTAAGTTGGAAAGGTTTCATGTTCCTTCTCCGGTTTGTGTCCTGCGTGGTGGGTGCTGAAAAATGTTTAATCACCATTAATTGCATGATTGAATCTCACTGGTCCTCATTCATCAAACGAACGTGGAGATGAGCGCACATCTGATCGCAAGAATTATCTTATGATTGGATCCACGTGCTATTTATGAAATGTTCGATACTGACAATTCCCAGCGTACATATGATCCGGCTGAGATAAACGCAACGGCTAGAATCCATCGGCATCTACATGTCATGCCCTTAATTATTCATGTATTCATTCAAGAAATTTTATTGGTTAAGAAATCGGGAAAATTTGGAGACCGCTTGGATAGATTTTGCTTTGCAAGAGGAGCTTTATAGATATACAGTAAGGCCCCCTTGATTTTCTGTATTTATTTATTTTATTTTATTTGTTCATTTGAATGCTTGATTACCATTGCATTTAACATAATATTGCTGGACCTGACAAGAGAAGGGAAATTAAGAAAAGGAATGATAGAGGGTGAACCAAAATACAGAAAGAGAAGAAAAGACAGAAGAAAGAGAGGATAAAAAGGAAACGAAAGAAAAAAGGATTCACCAACACAGCAACCTGCTACATCCCCACAGAAACCCATCTGAGTATATTTCAATCTTTGCTATAAATAGCAAGTAAACCCCTGCAGGACAACCTACCGGGGGCCGAAAAGTTGAAAACCAATTGAAACAGAACAGCTTCCAAAGTATAACAAGATCATACATACACACACGTACATATAGAGATACACTAAAGTAGCAGGAATCAAGACAGAAGTCGTAATAAATCCTTATTAGTGCACACCGGCGGAGAGCCCAGACCCAGTATCAGCATGCAGGGTAGAGGAGATAAAAGGTGCTTTACGGTGAGTGTGGGCATACTGATGCAACCTCGTCTCTGCAAGGACCGGAGGACGACCACAGGCCCCAGACCCGAGCCCCCAGCAGCCCCCAAGGGCCCAGATCCCAGCCGCCCCCCAACGAGACAGACATGCAACGAGACTACATCCTTTGTTTTCCTAAGTCATTTGTAGCTTGTCTGTGTGAACTCCAAAGCTATTTTATTTTATTTGTTTTGGGAATCCATTCTAATCCATTTTTTTGCAAATGCGGTCATTCTGAGAACTGAATATGTGACTGCTTATGCTTAGATGGTGGTTTGAGGGTTGTCTAATATAATAGTTTTCCGGGTGCGGTGCTGGACATCTAGACTGACTCAACAGAGCATAATTAGCTTCTGGATTATCTGCACTACTTCCCACTGTCCTGCTCTCTTTTCTTCTTTTGTCAGTGCCAGACAGAAGACACCATCGTGATTGACCGGCTCTCTCCTGTTTGTTTACATCCGGCATGCCGAGAGCTGGAGGAGGGGGAGTTCTGCTCCAGCTGACCACTGTCAATGCAAACTCTCCACATGGCCGCTGCTCTGTAGGAGTCAAAGTTGGCCGACTCCTCTGCCTCAGGGATCCAAGCGTCTGACTGTTGGCAAGTGGTGCCTCTGCATTTAGTTTATCTGTGTGTTCAAAGTAATAGAGCAAGAACTCTGACCAAAAAGACAAACTGTGTTAAGGCCAGATCATAATTGTATGCCATGCCATTAATTATGGCATACTAATGCCATAATTAATGGCATTAGTATCTGTTAATGCGATTATACTGCAGTAATATGTCCTGCCCTCATTTTAACTGAATTAGTATTGTAAGAAAATTTACATATATTGAAATATCAGGATATTGTGTATTGTATCGAGACACAGTTAATGGTTAAAAGCCCAGAGCAAATTGGCTAAGCTCAGGGGCCTAGGGATGTCTCCCGATGGTGCGAGGGCAATCATGATGTCCCACTGACCAGCTACCGTCTGTCTTTTCCTGGGCAGGACACAGCCAGTGAGGTGCTGGTCTGCCACAGTGACCCCTGGGCAGCAGCAGCCTGAAGGAGAAGGACTATACGTTCTTCTGGCAGGGGCAGGAGCCTGAGGTGCATCGCCTGTACGGTGTGTGATTCGCTGTGCAAAACTCTCTTCAGTCCTCTGTTGAACCACCGTCCTTAGGCTCTCCACGAGTCCTCTCTCTGTCACACAACCTCACCTAGACCAGCTAACATCCTTAGCACCTATGCTCCAGTGCTCTACTTTCCATCTGAGGCGAAGGATGCATCTATGAGGCGCTTGAAGCCAGGATCCAGCAGATCTCTGCCAAGGAGCCACTGTTTTCACTCGGTGACTTTAAGGCATGGATAGGTGCAGATCATGACTCCTGCCCCGCTGCATTGGTCGCTTCTGCATCAGCAAACTCAATGAGAGTGGCCAACGCCTTCTTGAGCTCTGTTACTTTCATAACCTCTGTCTGACCAACACATTCTTCTACACCATGCCTTGTCACAGAGTGTCCTGGAGAAATCCAAAGTCTTCCTACTGGCAACCACTGGCTGGACTTTGTCATCAACAGGAAATCCCTACTGAACCAAGTGCTGCTCATGCACAGTTTGCACAGCGCTGACTGTGACATCGACCATTCCCTGGTCACCATCAAGACACGTCTGCCTCAGATGTGTGAGCCACTCCAAGCAGAAACCCCGGCCCCGCATCAACACAGCTATGATTGCAGCGCCTGAACCGCCGGGACGTTATGCTGAAGCCATAAAGGGAGCCCTTGCGGACACACTGTCTGTGCTACTGCAAGGTGCGGAACGGTTTGAAGCAGGGAGCTGCTAAGATGGAACCTGCCATCCCCACCAAACGAACCCCCACAAAAAGGAGCTCTCTGTGCGAACGCTTGCTGCACTGCATACATCGAGTAACAATGCACAAATGATTGCAAGCCGTTGTGCCAACGACTACTGGCTTAAGCTCTGCCAGGACATACAGCTTTCTGCAGATCTCAGACACATGTGCAAAATGTACAAAGGCATGAAGAAGGCTATCAGTCACAGTACTATCAAGGCCGCCCGACTCAGCTGCAGGCAACATCATCAAGGATAGCGGTAATCAAATGGAGAGATGGGCTGAGCACTACCTAGAGCTCTACTCCAGAGAAACTACCGTCTCGAACACGGCCCATGAGATGAGCCCTTCACTGTCCGTCTTGGATGAGCTTGACGCTCCACCCGCCATCGAGGAGCTCAGCAAGGCGAAAGACTCCATCTCAAAAAGCAAGGCTCCAGCGAGTGACATCATCCCCTCTGAAACTGTGAAAACCGCAAAGGAGAGCTCACTCTTGAAACACCTCCGTGAGATCCTGCATAGTCTGTTCATAGAAACACAAAGCCTTTGCCCATGTCTTCCTCAACAGACTACAACTACTTGCCTAACGTGTGTATCCAGAGGCGCAGTGTGGATTCAGAGCAGCCAGGTCAACCATAGATATGGTCTTCTCTGTGAGGCAGCTGCAGTAGAAGTGGTGCAAACAGTAGAGTAGAACATTTGGGGCTTTGTATTTGATCGGATTTGCTGTCCATAGACAAAATGTCATCGGTGTGAGGGTTGAACCATTTTGTGAAAAAATCTAATTGCAATTTTTCTGACCAATATATTGCAATTTGGTTTGTGATTTAAATCTTTAAATCCTTGTTTCTGTTCAGTGCTCACACAGAAATATTTTTTCTGTATGGGACACCTATCACAGGACATCTAAATATGAACTCAACTCATGAAGTTTCACCTGCGGCCTGCCTGCACCGTGCCCATGAAGTTTAATCAGTCATTTTTATCCATTGGGTACTGGCTGGTGCAGGACTCTGACCTGAGGAAATCACCATCCAAGTTACTTAAAGGAGCTATACCTGATTTTACATCCGGCTAGTTTAGCGGTTAGTTTGGCGTGACGCTCTTTCTCTGTCAGGTTCATTTTCAGAACGTCCAGACTCTGATCAGCCAGTAATAGTGTTCACCTAGTGATCTGGTATTAAGTTACCAAAAGTTAAACCCCTTAGCTGAGAAAAGGCGTCACAGAAAAGCTAAGAAAATAACCGTTATCGCTAACTAAGCTAGCCGGACGTGAAATCAGGTATAGTCCCTTTAAGGATGGTGTCTGTGCAGTGAATTCAGGTGTCAGATGATTTTCTACAGAGAAATTTCAATGGCCACAACGCCTCAGCATTGTACATACCTCAGTCAATCACTCAGTCCCCCTCCTGTGCAGGCACTGTGGGTCAAAGACGGCGCTCCAATCAAGTGCCCAGGTTGAGCTGTGTCCACAGTTGAGCTCGGCTGTAACTGTTCTGATGGAGGAAATGGGTGGGATTCTATTCCAGATATTAACATTTCACACTCTTAAATGTTAATATTTGGAGAATATGGTGTTGTTGGCTATGGTTTTGGAATATTTGGGTGTGAGAGGCTGGTTCATGAGAACTGAGCTATGTTTCAGTTTCCCTCAAAGAACTGAAACACAAATTATATTTTGACAGACTATACCTTGATTAGACCCTGGGTAAGAAAGCTGACATTGTGAGATGAAACCATCTTCCTGAACAATCTTTTTTTATTATCATGTGCACTCTCAAAGGTAAAAGTCTTCATTCTGCTATGCTGAATCAATTTCTTATGCTTGTTAAACTCTATTTCTACTAATTATTTAAGTGAGTTAGCTGGGCTGTGTGTAAGAAGAAAAACGGCAAAAACCTTTCTGTGCTCTCAAGAAATAAATAGAAATCTCTCATTTCAGGGTCTGTTCTGTGCCATTGTGTTCCACTTAAAATAAAAGAGCCTCATTACGTTTGCTGGTTTTATTTGTTATTTTTTAGGGGATGGGGGACTAAAGAAGTGTATGGACTAAAGAAGCTGGGGAATTTTCTATCGACAGTGTAATTAGTGGAAGATGGTCTCTATCTACTGAGCTACTGTAGCTGCATTAACACAATAGCAGTAAAGTAAAAGAGGATTAGACTGGGGAGGTGGGGAAATAAGTGGATCCCAGTGAAAGTGCCTTGCGTTGGTCAGTTCAGAATAGGTGGAAATAATGCAAGTTGTAAACTGTAAGTTGGTTTGGACAGAATTAAATTATTTACCAAACTGCAGATAAAGACTCGTGACGAAATCTGATTCAGTGCGGATGAGAATCAAGTAGTCATTTAAATTTGTGCAGCTATGATGGAAGACTAGGATCCAAACAGGTAAAGATGGGAGAGTTTTAACATTGTCAGTCAGAAAAGGTGTTACATGCAGCTTAGGGTCAGCCAGACTGCACCTCTGATCCCATGACATGACCTGTGGGTGCAGAAAAGAGAACAGATGAAGATCCTTATCTGAGCCATTTTAGTTCCAAGGGTCTGACAAATTAATTAATTAATGACCACATGTCTTCTAATTGAGTTTAATTTAGGCTAAGTGCCAATTCATAAATTTATAACGCTGGTCCTTCAGGGCACTCATCATAGTCAAAGTAGGGATAAACTTTAATAGACCAAGGATGAAAAATAAAAGTTATGGAAAGTTCTTTTTCAAAAACAAAGACACATTAAATGGAATAAAATCCAAACCCACGGTCAAAAACGTGCAACACAAGCTTAGATGCAGAACTGGGGTGAGCCTTTTTTAAACTGGGTGCAGACCCAGCAGGACGAAGCTACTCAGCGGTGTGCTCGTTGTCTGAGGAGACACAACTGGGCTTAGTGATCTTATCCTGGCATATTTCTTCCAATTATCCCAATGTTGCTCATATGCATGCAAGTCATCCATGTTACCAACAGCCTGGATGGTCTCTTATGTCTACAACATGTAGAGACCTACAGCAACATTTCAGATTCTCTTTCAACACATTACAGCAGAGTGTGACTGACTATGCTCCTCACAGAACTCTGTGTCGAAAGCAAACACGACAGCGACCAAGTGCATGAGGTTCCCTCAAGGTCGTAGTGATTAATGTGGTCAACAGAAAACCTCCCAGCAGCACACAAGAACAAAAACAAGATGCATCACTAAGTTTGAAAAACTGTGTAAAACAATTTCTGCTCATGACCAGAGATGATCTAATAAAGAAAACGAGAATCCGTGATGATTAGGATAGAACACGACCACCGATGGAGCAGCTTCTACACGGCGGCGGTGACCAGGCAGTAACCTCCGGTGGAGAAATGAGACGCCTATGCTGCCGTTCCCCCCTCCTCTCCCACGGGGCTACAGTTCCCCCTACACAGTTATTCAGGATTAGGGGTGTGTTCTTTTGTTTCACAGGTGCTTTTGTTTCACAGATATCCTGCAGCAAGGAGGCAGGAGGGGAACAAAACTGCAATTTTTTGGCGGCTAACAGCTCCTTAGCTGCTTTAGCCCGTCTACCTCCATTTGATGGTTAGCTCCCATTAGCTCCAGGTTAGCCTTGTTAGCTCGTAGCTCAGTGTTTAATGGGTGTCAATCATCCCTTTGCATGCTCACAGCCCCCCTCTCAGCACCACCTCGTCACTCGTCTTTATATTTTCCAGGAGTTACGAGACTTGTGATGCTGCCAAGATGCCAACATTGGGAATCTCCAAATGAGCCTCAGTTCAGCTCTTTAGAAACCTCCGGGTCACGTGGCAGAAGGGTCGTCCATGTTTTTTAGTCTCTGGTGGGGATCGGCGTGAACGCTCACTGTAGCATCAGCAGCTTTAGTATTACATAAACTGAACAAGCATGATGCTTTTTCTTTAACTTTCATTACTCATCTTCACTGATTTGCTTTGTTGTTTGTGGTACTGATGTTGGGTGTGTGGAGGGGTTATGCCTTTGTTTAACTTATGAATTGTTTGTTTACTTAAACTTTTCTTTCATTACTGATTATTTTTGATTACTATGTTTTATTAACTCTGATTAAACTGCTAAGCTTTGTTTGTTTCTAATGTTAGTATTTGCCCGTGTGTCAGGTCAGTGTGCTTTGAAGTGAGGATTTTACTTTGTTTTGCCCGGAGGTTCTTCCGTAGCTTTTGACAATTCCTTTGCCATTTTTGGGTAAAAAGCATCCACATGCTTCCTGAAAGCCCCTCATGCCTCATCTGTCTCGATCCCTCTGAATGTGAAATTTTTTTCTCCAGCAGTTTTACAATAAAGTTGATTTTAGCACCAGAAGTCAGGTAATAAAATAGAGCAAGGTTATTCGCTGTTTTATCGGTTTTCTCAACAATAAAAAGCATCGCATCACAAATTTGGTGTTTTCTCTGCTGTTTATGATGTTTGCGCCTCACGTATCATTTATAGAGTTACTGTATTTCAAGAAATATTGTGAAGATTTTACAAAATATCTTTCCATGTTTTAGCTTTTGATAAATAGTCTGAAGTTGAAGCTGAACTAGATGAGTATTTGAACCTTAAATTTTGTGCATCTGATTGATTCAGAAGAGTACAGACAATCATTATGTGCAGTCATGGACCTGAAAGTCCCCCGAGCCACCAGAGGGATGAGATGCAACATTTCATAACTTTGGTTTCAGGCTCGGCAACCATCTCATGAGAAATATACTTTTTCATGGTACCGCACGGCGTTGACATCATTAACTTCTGACCTCAAAGAGAAGACGAAGAAAAAAGAAGATTCAGGCAACATCACTCTGTTGTATTGGACAGATATGGTGGATGATGAGGTAAAGACCCGTCGGAGGAAGCAAAGAAAAATCCCACGGTAAATATTGGTCTGGCTTTTACTCCTCGGAGAGAGAAGAGAGAATAAAATCGGGATGCAGAAATGGTAGCTGTCACATAGCTGCAGTCTGAGACAGAAACCTGTTTCTGAGCTGGTGGAGCACCACAAGGAGCCGTATTCTGATCACTGCTCTTCACATCGGACACTTTCAAGTCCAACTCTGTCATCCGCAGGAGTACTCTGATTACTCTGCAGCTGTGGGGAGTATCAGTGAAGCTGAGTACAGAGAGCTGGTCGGTCAGAAAGCATCAGC
>JBBBVT010049384.1:0-10808 GCA_037177035.1 Craterocephalus eyresii | reverse complement strand
TTAGTTATGCTGCCATAGGCTTAGGCTGCTGAGGGACGTCTCAGGACACTTTTCATCCTCATCTGTCATGTAGAAACTTGTGACATTGCTGCCATTATTAACATATTTTCTCTTCTCTCAGCAGATCCCAGTGGATGAAACGTCATGATTGTATCTCTACTTCTACGTACAACGTAAAGGAGAGATACACATATCTCTTCCTACACTTCTTCAGTCTCTCACCCCGTTCTTCCCTCTTTTTCACACAGTTTATCTCTCCTCTCCACCAATCTTCTCTTTTAGTCCGCTCTTTCTCCACTCTCTATCTACACACTATTTCTACACTCTCTTTCTATCCTCACTTTGGGCTCTCACGTTCTCCGTCGACAGTCACCCTTTCTGCCGTTTCCACCCCCAACCGGTCGAGGCAGATGGCCGCCCTCCCTGGTTCAGGTTCTGCAGGATGTTTTCCTTCCTGTTAAAAGGGATTTTTTCTCCCCACAGTTGCCCGAAGCAGCTCAGAAGGGGATTGATGGAAGACTCTTTTCCATGCAGTCTGTTGGTTTCCTTACATCGGCTATTTGTCATCAATTGGCTAGTATATATATGTACATATGAATGCATGACAATCAGATAAAACTGATGCTTAAACTGATTGTCAGTGAAGAGCCTTGAGATGACTTTCTCATGAATTGGTGCTTTAAAAATAAAGTTGAATTGATGAAAGAAAAGTCTTATTTAAAAAGTTGTTGGAAGCTGTTGTTTAGGGCATTGACCTATAAATGAGTCTTACTGGGATTAATCCAGTCTCTATTTAATAAGATGAAGGTTGGGAACTTTTCTGACTCATGTGTTTCTTTGAGAACTTTATTAATTCTATTTAAGCTAAGTGATTAAGAAATAACAATAAGCCAGATCATGCATTTCTTATGAGTCACATCTGACACACTTGTTCTACGAGTGTAGGTCACATATCAATCATAGTTGGCTTTATTAATCTTTCATTAATACCCTAACCCTATAAAGCCCAACCCAAGAAAAACTTTTGATCTATCCGGTATTCTTCACACAAAATGTTAACATAAGCAGATGTAACTTCGGATGTTCAAAACCTGGGAAACTGCAAAAACTGCACTGCAGAGGCTAGTGTATAATAAGCATTTTATTTGTTTTGTATTTGTAATAATTTTTGACTGGATAATTGAGGGATGGTGTTTAGCTCAACGGGTTGATCAGGTCTTCAAACAGTCCTTTAATAAACCCAACCAGGCTACAGGTCTTCGGAAGGGAACTCGTTGCGGCATGTCCTGTCTAACCCCCTCAGTGACCAACTTTTCTGTCCGCTAGCTGTATAATAAAGGCTATTAGAGAAAGAAACCTCTGTAAACAGATCCATAGGATTCTACATTATATTTCCCATTATATACCCCTAACCCTTATTATATTAAAATAGTTTTCAGTGGTTGCACTGGCAAATCATGGTTATAGTTCATGGTGAATTCTAAAAGTTCCAGAAAGTTCATACCTAGTAAAACATATAAAAGTTGTCATGACTTATACTTTTATGTTGTATGGAAAAAAGGACATGATACTGTAAAAGCTGGGGTTTATTTCATCCAAAGGTGAGCATGATTAGACCTAAATTCTCCATGCTGTCTACAAATGTATTGAGGATAAATCTTGCATTTATTTGTGTGACAAGTGCTATTTGGACAATATAGATTTGCAGTTTAAAGTTTGATATTGGCTCTCACTATGAAGTCATTCTTGGACCACGTGAAGGCAGCAAATATGAGCAGCATGTAAGTGTTAACTAAGTCATAAGTGCTAAAAATTACCTGGATCCAGTCCAAACATTCTGTTCACCACTCTTCTCACTTCATATTCTTACCTTCTCCCTCCTTTTTTTCCCTTACTTTTTAACAGCCTGATTTTTCTCTCATAGTAAAGGAAACAACTTTTTCCTGCTTCCTGTCTGATCAATCCACACATGAGCTTTACAAATCTCCCATAATTAATGTTAATGCAACATTCAGAGTAACTTTAAGCTCACAGGAGCTTGTGTTTTCATGAAACTGATTTATAAACATAAAAGTTAGCGTTATACGACTTAGTCCCCTCTCTGCTGGTTGGTTTACTCCTATGCAGGCTTATATCAGAGCAATATGGAAACGAGTTTTTGGAAATGCTTTTCACCGTTCTAGCGAAGCCGGTTACTCTGGCCTTTCATAACACTTCAGCAGCTATTTTAATCCACAGTTTGTTTTGTGTCAAAGATTTCAAAACCAAAATAAGATCAAAAGATTAAATTTTCTTTTATGTAAAAAGACGCCGTTATATTATGTAACTCATAGCACTAAGTGTTCGCATCTTGAGGAAACTACCTGAGTAATCCTGAAAGGAATGCCATCATTCCTTCTGACCACATTATAATGTGACAACTTGATTCTCGTGTGCAGGAATGCTGACGAACTGGTCACTCCTTCATACAGTTCAGGTACATCCACTACTGTTGCTGAAATAATTATATTTACTCAGTTGCTGTTCTAATTTATACAGTTTCACATTCACTGGACGCTTCGTTAGGAACACCTGGTACTGGATTAGACCTCCCTTTTCCTCCAAAACCGTTGTAAATCTTGGTGAGATGGATCCAGCAAAATGATGGAAACATTCCTCAAAGATTTAGCTACATATTGACATGATAGCATTAAGTTGGTGCACATCTGTTCCGCATGGTATTTGAAGTCATTTTCATACCCGTCTTTGCCACTAGGTGTCAAGAATTCTCTTTGACTGGACCTTTAAGTTGAGCAAAGGAGCTTTCTTGTTGCCTCCAGGGAAAGAATACCTTTGGATTTCCAGGTGTCATTGGTAAGTGGTCTTACCTCACAAAGAAAGCTGAAATGACAATGGCAGACTTGAGGAATTTAAAATGTTCAGATAAACCCTGTTATGCATGGCCTGGCTGGCTGTTTTCCAGTAAATGCATGAGTAAAGATGGTGTGTTTGTAAAGCTGCCCCTTATCCAATACTCACCATAGAGTAAATAATATATTATAAGACTTAACAGATCAGAATTCCAAGTTTTCCTCAGTGATAAATAGAACTACGAAATGATACGGCTTTATTTTAATAGAATATTTATTTTAATTAAATGTAACATATTATTTTATAACCTTTTTCATAAAATAGATGTAATAAAATGCCAAATGAGACTAAAAATAAAGTGTCAGTGTCTGTAGAAATAAACTATTATAAAAACTGAATCCTTTTTAGATAGATAGATTTCACACATCTACAGGCTGTCGGATCAAATTCTATCCTACTTATTCTCCAGCAGCTTTGAGGAAACATACACAAAAAAATGCCTTAAAGGATTTGCACAATATGAATCATGCATCTGTTTCGACTGGTGTTGTCTTCTTAATACTCTTTACCACACCTGCTGTTGTTAGATTCCTTCACCTGACATTAAAAGGTCTTATCTCAATGAAAGGCAGATAATCAATCATGCTCTAATTAAACAGGCCGTGTCAACTCACGCACACAATGTTCATATAGAAAAGACTATATTTCAGATTTTTGTCTTTACAAGCTGTCCATCAGCTGAAAAATAGCTGCCAGGAAGGAATAAAACCTGAAGAAAACTTAACCCTTGCATGTATTATTAAGAAACACTGCACATGTTTTTGCATACAGTAATTTACTTCCAGAGACGTATAGAGTGATGCTTTTTTATTTCTTAATCATATTTTACTTTCTATTTACTTAATGTATTTTGGTATTTTGATCAAAATTATTTATTAAATATGCTTTCATATTTCTATTATACAGATATTCTGTATTGTTTTTCTTTTCCTGTTTATCACAAAAGAAAGTTTGGTTACCATGTATTTATGTACATATATAAATATTTACTCTACAGTAAGTGACAGTGTACTGCATGACTTACTGATGTTCCCTGATAAATGATAAATCTCCCATCCCCACCCATGAATATACAGGAAAACAGCTGTTAAATACGTGTAGTGGACGCTATGAATGAAAGGGTTAATTATTTTTAAAGGTTTGTTTCCTCATAATTATCATACAGCAAAGAAATTTCACAGTATGTACTTTGTTATGTCACTAATCTTTTTTCTGTATTTCTGACACCTCATTACATGCACATTACAACTTTTATTCTTTTGGGTTTGCTTCTTGGTTAATCGAGGTTTTTGGATGAGATCAAACCAGCTATTATCACGGGGAATTCTTTGTATCACTAAGCCTGTCTATGATAACAGGTTTCATGGTAACATAATAAACAGTCACAAATTGAAATCATCCTGCTGGTTTCTGTTTCCTGTCAACATATTTAACAACTCATCAGAGTATAAGTAGAAGTATTTTTATATCTAAAAAACCAAGCTGAGTTAAAGTGGGAACTGTCTTTGAAGGATTCTTTATGTTTTGTAATACAATAAGTTTTTTTAAAGGAGACAAACTCATTTCCTAGGAAACGTTTTTTTTTAAATAATTTAAATCAGTAGAAATAACTTGACCTATTATACTAGAATAGTTAAATATCTTGCTAAGCAATAACAAGATAGTGAAAAATGACCCGATGAATCAGGGTACAAATAAGAAAAACGTGATGTTTTCTACTGCAGGCAACTGTTTCAGGCTAACTTTGTTTAAGCTGATGAACTCAAAAAGCCCTTTCATCGGCTTTACACAGGGAACTGGGTGTGTGTGTGCGTTTGTGTGCGCACATAAACAAAAATTGTTATGTCAGAGCTGCCTGTTTGCATCCACACCTCCAACCTCTCTGCCTTCAGCCGCTATTGATCATGGCGTCAAAGTTATGTGGCTGGACAGGCTCAGAGGGGCGGCTAAGAAATACTTGGTAAAAATGACCTTTACCCGTTTACGTCATATGACCAAGTGCAAGTGAAAGCAGCATGTAATATGTAATATGACGCTAGAACGACCACGTTCTTCATTATAATGCAGCAAAATATCTCACCAACTGCCTGCATGGGAGTAATATTTGTTTTCATTCATGACAAGGGTATAAAAGCCATAAAACCACCAAATGTGAGGGCTGAAGTTTGACAGATAATCCTGAAGAAACACTGATAAACCAGCTGATTTGGAAAGCAATACAATGCAGGACCATCCTGAGAAAATGGTAGTTGTTTTTCTTTTCTTAAAAAGTCTTTTTGCTTTATTTCATTTTGTAGCAACAATTTGCTGTGGCCTGTTTTTTGTTTAAGAAAACCACCTTAGTTGTGAAAATCAATTATTTCCAAAAATCCAGACCCCTTTCCTGGCCCTGCTTAGCGTGCCTAGTCCCCCTCCTCAATGTTTTTAACTCTGTTATGAGTTACTGTAGCGTGAGAGAGAAATAAGTAAGAAAGAGAAAAACCATGAACATCCATCCATCCATCCATTTTCTGAACCGCTTAATCCAAATGGGTCGCAGGTGTGCTGGAGCCTATCCCAGCTATCAACGGGCGAGAGGCGGGGTACACCCTGGACAGGTCAACCATGAACATGTCAGGAACAAATATTCTGTCCTTTATTGTAATAGGATTGTCAATTTTTTTGAGGCTTTATGGTGATTTGGTTTAGTAAATTACGATAGTTTAGAGTAAATTAATTGTATCCTTTTACAAGACATGTTAAATATTCAAACTGTATCATAATGAATCTCTGTCTTGCGGTGTATTTGCATGCATACAGTCTGAAAATATGAGAATGGGGAAAATAAATGAGTCAGTAAAGTTAATAAAGATTTTAAAACATACTGGAAAATGCTGACAAATGGATAAAACATACAAAGTCACTAACTGTTCCCCCCAGCCGCCTCAGCACCATGGGGAGGAGAGCATTCAGCCGCTCTGCTCCACACCTCTAGAATTCACTCCCGCCAGACATCTGCAACACTGACTCTTTTCCTCAAAACTCACCTCCTCAGGATAGCATATTTCTCTGTAATTACACTATTGTATCTTGTAACCTTGAAATAGTTTTTAAATTGTTGTTTTTGTTTCTTGTTTTGTTGTTTCCTTGAGTGACCTGAAAGGCACTTTTAAATAAAATGTATTAAAATGTACTCTCTCTTCTAAGTTAAAAGTCTGGAATTTTAGACCTAAATCTTCAGAAGCTGATTAAGACATAAGGGGGGATAGTTGTAGCAACAGCTGAGGTGTGAGGACATAAAAGTGTGTAAAATGATATTTGTGTCTTTAAAAGATTGAATAAATCATTTTTGTGATGCTGAAAACTCAGTTCTAGCAAACTAAATGCAGCAGGCTCTGCAGTTCCTGCAGGAAATCAGCAGGTGGCAGAACTTCCCAGGGGTTCTTTCATAATAAGTTGGAAAACAATTACAACCATCAAAGGTTCAGCAGGTAAATGCAGTTGTGCGTCATCAACACAGCAAAAAGTCACACCATGTCTCTAGTTAACAGCTCTAATAAGACATTTGTGAAACTAAATAAAAGTGGTCCTAAAACTGACCCCTGAGGGACACCATAAATTTACCAGAGAGAGACTCAACCTGCAGTGACATTTGATAAACAGAATGTGAACCCCCTGAAAATCCATCCCAGTGCTTCATCTGTGTGACAGAATGTCATGATTAACTGGGTCAGAACCAGCAACAGAACCAGCACGGATGACATCAGGTGAAATTAAAAGGTCAGAGGACGGCTGGATTGATCACAAAAAAGCAAACTGGGTGGACACATACATTTATAAAATCTTTTAAATAGACGGTAGCTTGAAGATTGAGAAGTACATAAAGGTTTAAAACAAATCCATAGTCCAAAAATTCCATTTATAAACCAAAAATGAACTTTTCGTCCGTACAGTCCTCCTTCCTGAGCCTCAAAAGGCGACAGTGGAGAAGAAAAAACTCCCTTTTAACATGAAGGAAAACCTCCAGCTATCTGCCAGGACCTTTTGGGGTGGAGAGGACAGGAAACAGGTTGCAAGCCTGGGAAAGAGAAGAAGAATTACAAGTTAATGTCCTTAATTCAAACGTGGAGAGAGACTGAAATGGAAGGAAGTGCTCAGTGCATCATGCACCCTCCAGAAGTCAAAGCAGCATAATTGCTTTTCAACAACTAAATACAAATCTGAGGTTAGTCTGGACAAATGAGCAGACATTATTATAATGTATTAACTGTCTTTCATGGCTTTCTTCCATCCATATTTCTTCCATCTCTGTGCCAAACTTCTTATCATTGTTTAACAAAAAATGGCCTTTAAAACAAACAAATGATTTGTAAATCTCATCAAGCCCTGTTTTATTCCCAGGAAAACATAAACAACATATCAGACATTTTATTATTTCATAGAAAATATGAGGTGCATCTAAAAAGTTTAAAGATGAGCCACTGGGGGAGCATTTGACAACTGTTTTATTCTGTTCTTCTTTTAATAGAAATTTATTGTTTGTGATTATAATCATCTTTGAAACATGTTTAGTGTGTTGTTTTGTATGGGCTGCTTTGTGTTGTGTACAGCACTTAGGTAAAATAAAGTTGGATTGGATTAGATGACAAGGTACAATAGAAACATTTCAGAGAGGCAGACTCTCAGATTTTGTTTTGGTTTTGGTCAAAAAAAATCCACAGCTGATTTTCTCTCTTCCAGACCATTCTCTATAAACCCTTTTGTTGGACCATGTCTACATGCCCATATGCACCGCGTTGCTGCCATTTGACTGGCTGTTTGCCAACAGCTGGACAGGTGGAGCTGATTAAGTGGTTAACGAGTGTGTAAAT
Source organism: Craterocephalus eyresii (assembly GCA_037177035.1). NCBI lineage: Eukaryota > Metazoa > Chordata > Actinopteri > Atheriniformes > Atherinidae > Craterocephalus > Craterocephalus eyresii. The sequence continues at coordinate 3,048 of JBBBVT010049384.1, read as the reverse complement.
ACACACCTGTTGGGAAAGCACTCTGCAACACAATGAAGACCAAGGAGCTCTCCAAACATGTCAGGAACAAAGCTCTATCTTAACGGATTTAAGCCGCGTTTAAAAAAAAAAGAAATACATAAGCTGAATTACCTTTAAGATCACATTAAATCAACTAGGTAAATACATAAACAAACAAAATGGTGGCATTAGTAACCTGCAAAGATAGGGCGAAGCAGAAATTATTAGAGACAAAATGTAGTATTTAATGGTATGAACAACAGAAGCAAAAGTTAAAAAAAAAACAAGTTTTGTGGAAGAGTAGCTATCACAAATGAACAAAAAGCATGTTCAGAGGTTATAATGCTGCCAGTTCAGCTTGTGGAGAGATGAGATCGGGCATTAAGCATGAGTCAATGCAATGCTGCAGGTTAGGTCTGCCTTCCAGAGAATCATAAATACAGACCAGGGAATAATTAGCAGCTTTCTTTTCTCCCTGGAGGAAATAACTAATACCGTTCCAGAGCTTGCAAAGAAATATTGCAAAACCGGTCACGCCCTGCACATTACTTGTTTGAACTGTCACCATTAGGCATTCGTCACATGTACAAGCACAAACTACCAGACTAGTGAGAAGATTCTTCCCTGCAGGCATTTACATTTGTCACAGTACGCAACTCAATATGAGCACAACGGAAACGGTTGTTGTCTTTGCAACCAGCTGGTAAGGGCCAATGAGTTCAACAATGAGCATTTAGTATGCTGAAAGGGAAGAGTACCTCTACCCTGAATCAAATTTAATGTTTTGAATCAAAAGATACTCATTTTGTGGGGGTGACCCACATCTCAAGCGCCTGAACCAGATGGCAAATCCGAATCAGCCCTTTTTTCTTTCTTTTGGCCCAAGATGTGGCCAACATAAGTGGGTCCTAACATGTCTATTATTTGGTTTGTGTTTTTTCAGTAGTGGATCTCTAACTTTATTTTCTTTCCCTTTCTTTTCTTTTTTCTGTAGCTCGGGAGGTAGAACAATTGTCTGCCAACTAGAAAATTTCATTCCCTGTTGAAGAGTCCTTGGGCGAGCCACTGAACCACAAATTGCCTCCTGTTGTGCTTATCAGGGTATGAAAGAGTACAGTAGCACTTATTGTGTATTAATATTAGTGGATACATATATTAATCTGTTGAAAAAGGATACTGACTCTGCAGCTAATGAATCTTTGAATTACTTGTCTAGGAGCCATGTTTTCTTTTTCTTTTTGGTTTTTCCTCCGACCAGTCCCCTACTGGTCATGTTTTGTTTGTGTGTACCTGTGCGGGAGGATGGTGGGGTTATTTAAGGTTGTGCATAATTCCCAACAGGTGTTGTGATAGAAGTGAGGCAAACAGTTTTCTACTGCACTCGACTGTAATGTACTCGTATTTGGTGTGATAGAAATGAAACATGGATTTGCGACTACTTTTTGGACTACCGAGTCATTATTAAACGTAGAGTAGGCTACATGTAGGAAACAACCGAAATTATCACAACCGGTAGCGTGTTGTAGAAGTAAACACTACAATTTGCATTCAAATTTTTTTTTTCCTTCTATTATCAAGCAACTGTAATTACAGAAAAGTCAGTAACATTGATAGACGAAACACTATTTTATACTTTAATCCACATCACAAAATTTTAATAGATATTTCAGATCCAATATTTGCCAATATTCCAACTTGCTGACATAGATAACAGTCTGTTACTAGCTGTTTAGGCCCATATCACCCGTTGGCCATTATTTAGCCCTAGCTCTTCACTTTGCATGTTCGTAAGTAGGGATAGGGTGTCCCGATTAACGTTAGGACCGAGGGGTGGGGGCAAGTGGTAGGGCTGCCTACCCTTCAAACAAAGATTTTTCAGGATTTCACTTCAAACAAAGTGGTATGAAAACTTTCGATTAATAATGTTTTAAAATGCATGAAAACCGTTAGATAGTTAAGTTTAATGCTGTTTCAATTTGTGAAGCTCATTTTCTTCATAAAATGCATGCAGAAAAACATTGCATTCAGTAATGTTGACGTTAGCCGGCTGAACACTGTGGTGCTCTTTAGTCAGCAGTCCTCATAATCTACAGAAAAAACGGCATCTATAAAAGGTTCAGCTCCCTCCCTGCAACTCTCCGGTACACTGAGCGCTTCATTGGGTAAAACTAAGCTGCAATATGTTGTTACATGCAGGCCCTCCTGTTTCTGTTTTGCCTTGCCCTTAGTTAGATGATTAGGAGGTGGTTCGGCTCTGGCTTACCAGTAGTTCCTTCCATGATTGCATGGATGAGCTGCACCTGGGAGTCTTGCTTTAAAGGCAGCTCACTGCAGTCACTCAGGAGGCTGCTCTCTCCACATCTGCGCTCACGCTCTGGTCTCTGCTTGACCATACATGACTGGGTGCTGCAACTTCAGGTATGTGGTGGGAGGTATGAGGACTATGTGTTCGGGGTATCCTTTCCATTCCTGCCCTTAGTTAAACTCATTGTCTAGTTCACTAGCATAGCGCTTGGTGCCACCTTTTGTATTCGTTTTGATACACCCCTTTTTAGATAAGTTAGGTAGGTCTTTTGTTGTTTGGTTTGACCTTGTAGCTTTAGGTGGTTTGGTTAGGCTTTGTTTGTTTCATTTGTTCAGCACAACCATCTGTCCCTTCCTCCCCCACAGGTAAAGCAGCTGATAACCCTTTTCCAGACCAGTCAATAAACATAATTTTTAATAATTTACTTTCATGTCATCTTTGTTCTTTGGTTGTTTGTACATTACACACCCTTGTGGGCTGTAACAATATCCACAGATCGGATGGAACATTCATGTTAGCCTGGTAATGTGTGAAAAAAAAAAAAAAAGAGGCCAATAGCTCATGCAAAAGGTCGCCACAGCTGTAGAACGCTTGATTTCTTCAGATTTCCAGCAACATCTCGATGCCTCCGCTTGCATAAAAGCCAGCGGGGACAAGCAACTGTGTGTGTGTGTGTTGAGGTGTGTGTCTTCAGGTGTGTGTGTTGAGGTGTGTGTCTTCAGGTGTGTGTTCAAGTGTGTGTC
>JBBBVT010049255.1:0-10813 GCA_037177035.1 Craterocephalus eyresii | reverse complement strand
TAGTGTTTGAATGACTTAAGTTTCACATGAGGCAATGAGAGGGTAATTCTGGATAATGTCCCACACGGCCCCTCATATGTAGGTCTTTGTCTTTCAGCAGCAGTAAAACAAAAGTTGAGGGAAATGTGATAGAACATTTACTAGTTTGGTAATACTGATGCAACAACCAGGAAATGCCCTATAATTACCAGAGTAATATCCAGGTAATATCCAGGTAGTAACACTGGGGGCATCATGGTAACAACTAACTAGAACTTAAGTAACAGGGTAATAAGTGGCCTGGAACCCACAGAAATAGCAGAGAAACAAATTTAAAAATAGCATGACACTATTTGGTATAAACATGGTAATAATGTTGTAAATATGTGGTAACCGAGAAATAGCTACAAAAGGCAAGGCAAGTTTATTTGTACAGCACATTTTCCACGTAAAACAACTCTATGGTTAACATATAACATTAAAGACATTACAAATGGTGCAAAGAAAGCATTAAAAAGTAGTAAACGGGAGTGACAAATGTCCTAATAAAATCATAAACTGAATTGATTAAAAGCAGAATAAGTTAAAAGTAACTGTTAAAAATGCATGCATTATCAGTATGTGCCTAAAAGTGTATACATTAGGTGAAAGTTTAATCTGCCATGGCTGTTTGTCACACTTGTTTGCAACATAACAGCTAATTTCCCAATAAACCTACTAATAGATAGGCAATTTCTATACAATATATACGAGGCAAGTCTGCCAAGTGGTCAATGATATGCTTAAATTTTATCATATAGTAATATTATGTCAAACCAGACATCAACATGTTTAACAATAACCTGGAAACATTGGCAGTAGTTTCTATGTAATAACAATTAATCAGGCTATAAAATGATCACATATGCTCTTGCTCTTTCCTAAATATCTTTCTGTATCCCTCAAAATGAGTATTTATTCCTGTAGCTGGTGAACAAGAAATTCAGGTGGTTAGGCCTTCAATAATTACTCAGAACAGTACTTCATCTGAAATATTTCTGCATTTCATAATTTAATCTACAAAAAAATTCAAACTTCTTACACTCCTCCTGCCTCGCCCCTCTAGGGTTGCTTCAGCATATTTCACCAACGCATCCCCCCACGCATGCAGATGTGGGCAGCATGGAACTGGACTAAAACACGTTCAGTTTGGTGCAGACTGGGTGTTGCATGTTTGAGACAATAGAAACTGTGTTTGATGGCTAGGTATCAAACTTTGAGGCCCCCCTCCCTGTAAACCATCCTTTACGAAAGTTTTTAAAGATTGTTAATTACCCATGCCTTCTAAACAAACTTTTCATTTTTTATGGCTGTACAATAAAATCACTGCCATTCTTTCAAATGCAATTCTACTGAAATACTAAAATCAGTTCTGAGCACCCCAAATATGGAATTTTTCAAGGGGGGCGGGGGTTCACTTCTCCAGGGCTTCTCCCCAGGAGAACAGGAATATTCTTGGTCAATTAACCCATCTTAAATGTCTCCTAAAGGTATTCTGAAATCATTGAAGTTCTTGAAAAGTTTACAAGCTAATACGGTTTAAAAACACTGAGTGTTTTTGAAGCTAAACATTTCAACAGGTGCTACCAAAGCTAATGGGCTAATTAGCTACACATTTTATACGCTTCTGAAACTGTTAAATAAAACCCAGAGGGGTATTTACCACCAGTCTTGTAACGTCCTTTACCAAGCGTTCAACTCCGCATCCAATGTGGCAATGTACAACCCGCTTATTCCTGGACAGTTTCATTTATTTCCACGTTTTAATATCTCTTTTTTTCAGCTTTTCTTTGTTCCACCAATTCTTGAGTTAATTATGAATCATTTGTTAATAATGTTTCACAAAGGGATTCTGTAATTAAATCAAATTCAGTTTTATTAATTTACAAAAGAATCTTAATTTCCCCCATGTATATTGTATATCCTTTCATTACTGAACATCATTCCTGGAGCAGTCACCCATGAGTAGTTGACAGTGACAGCTGATTGATAAATTCCCATTTCGGCCAGACATAGGTACATCAAAGCAGTGTGCCATGTTGTGCAGGAGCTCACTCCAAATAATTGAATTCGGAAATCAAAAATGATTTAAAAGCATGTCTGAATCACAGCTTGAACCATGACATCTAGATTTTTGGCATGTTACCTTCTTTTCCTTTGCACACATTATAACTATTCTTGGGGAAAAAAAGATTTTAAAAAATTTATGTCAGTATATGTCAGATACAAATACAACCATTTCAATGCTATCCTTTGTTGTCATTGCAAAATTCAGCAGTATAGTGCAATGAAATGATGTAATGATGATAATGATTAATGATTTTTTGTCAATTTTAGCAAATGAATATGACTGGTGCATGCTGTGTGAAACATTCAGTCTGTGCACTACAACTTATGGAGCAATGGATCATGCTTGGTTCATGATCCGCAGGAAACACTCTCCACAGTTGGGTACACACGTGAGCCGCGGAAGTTGTGAGCGAACAAGCATGACTGGCAGAATGCTCACTCGCTGCTGCTGTTATTTGCTCTGAGAAATCCATCTAAAAATGGATGTGGATCATGAAAATGTTGTTTGCAGTGCGGACTTTTTACATAGTAAAAGGAGTTGGAGGTGAGCAAACTAAGTATTTTTAGGAAACAGTTCATCAGCTCTTGACTAGCAAGCTATTAAACCATCCACTCAGCTGTTTCATGTTGTCTTCGTAGACTGATGCCATTCCCTGTGTCACAGCTCCTTTTTTCCTATGACATTTGGTGATGTGTGCATTTTAGTCGGGTGGGTAAACCGCACACACAACTGGATTCACTGTGACAATGTAAACACTGGACATACTACGACTGCTGCCCTCTAAAACCAACAACTTTCTGCACCAACTTGTCATGCCAACAGCCCGCAACAAGTGCTGACTATGCGCAACTGGAAATCAAGGGGAAAATCTGGCAAAGAGGTCTGTTCTCAACATTTATTGGCAGAATTTCTAGGCGTAGCCGATGTATTGAGGGAATCCGATTCGGTGGCCTCAGGATTGAGTCTGTGCTTTTTGCATATGATGTGGTTCTGTTGGCTTCATCGGGCCATGATCTCCAGCTCTCGCTGGAGAGATCTAAAGCCAAGTTTGAAATGGTCAGGATGAGAATCAGAATCTCCAAATCAGAGAACATGGTCTTCAGTTGGAAAAAGGTGGAGTGACCTCTCTGGGTTAGGGTTGAGGTCCTGCCCCAAGTGGAGGAGTTCAAGTATCTCGGGGTCTTGTTCACGAGTGAGGGAAGGATGGAGGAGGAGACTGATAGGCAGATTGGTCCGGCGTCTGCAGTGCAGACTCTGCATCAGTCCGTTGTGGTGAAGAAAGAGCTAAGCCTAAAGGCAAAGCTCTTGATTTACCAGTGATCTATGTTCCTACCCTCACCTATGGTCACGAGCTCTGGGAATGACCAAAAGACCAAGATCTTGAATACATGCAGGTAGGATGAGTGTCCTCCACAGGGTGACCGGGTTGTCCCTTAGAGGTAGGATAAGAAGCTTGCTCATTTAGGCGGAGCCGCTGCTCCTCCAAAGCAAGAGGAGCCACATGATGTGGCTCTTGCATTTGGTTTGGATGCTTCCCTAGAGAGGTATTTCATGCACATCCCGCAGGAGGAGACCTTGGGTAGGCTTAGGACACGCTGGAGGGATTACATCTCTTGGCTGGTCTGGGAGCACCTCGAGATCACTCCAGATGGGCTAACTGATTCGGCCGGGGAGGAAATCCTGCGCTTCCCTGCAGGGAGTTAAATTTATCTTGTCGTTTTGCGCTTTTTGGTGATCCGATCCGTTATTCAAAAACCCTGATCCGTTTCACCACTAACTGCAACAGAGAGGTTGACAGTGCTGAACACTCCCAACAATGAAACCAAATTGAAGCCGATCATTATCATTGATCTTGAACATATGTTCAAATTAGTTATGTTAAGTTTGTAACTACAACTGCAAGGCTGTCAGTATTCCAGTTCAGGAAGCTGGAACCAGTCCCAGCAATTAGCAGGCGAAAGGCAGGGTACGCCCTGTACAGGCTGCCTGTCCATTGCATGGGCCCAGCTTTCCATCAGGAAAGGTTAGATGCAAATGGAAATTATAAGATCTAATGTGTGTAGAAGTATTGCAACTTGCAATATTACATTAAGTGGAAATAAACTGAAGGGGGATGAGGAGAAAAAAAGACTTTCCCACAGCTTGACTGCTGATTGATTGAATGATTATATACTGCATGGACAATAAGGAAAACAACTGAGCACTAAGGGTTATTACTTCATTTTCTAGATTTCTTAATAAATATGACTTTAAAGAAACCTATTAGAGAACCCATAAATGAATACTAAAGTATTAGGCCATGGTAAGCTACTTATTTAGAGAGTATAAATATATACTATTATATTAATACAGGCAGTAAGTCTGTGTACACTTTGAAAAGCTCCTTTATTGTCCATAATATTGCATAATTATGAATGCCAAAAATATGTGAACATTTGTTTCGGATGAGACCAAAAGGTTATGTAAACATAGACGTATTTCCTAGAAGACTAGAATATACACAGCTTCAGCATAAACTGCATCATAGCCATGCTGTTTACTGAGTGGTAGTACTATGATTTGAAATGCATAGATCTCAAGTCAATCTAAAAGTAAATGTAAAACTGTATCTGCTTACAACTGGGGCAGTAGATGATCTTAAATCGACATGGGCACTTAGGTTCTTCTCCAGTGTACAATTAGCAGAGCAAGTGTTAGTAGTGCATGTCAGTGCAGACTGCTAGTGACATCAACACAGCAGGATATTAAATTTACTCCTTCAAAAGGCCCATGAAGGGTGCTTGTTGACTGACTAGAGAAGATTAAAAATAGAAAGAACACAAAACGAAAACTGGCAATTCAGTCTCAATATCAGGCTCTCTCTCATCCCACCACAAGTACTAACACATTTTCCAATTTAAAAATGTTTTGTACATCTTGTATTTGTGGTGATAACTATCAGCTGGTGTTCATATCAGTGAGACTCCTGCAGTTTACAGTACATACTTGGGATAATTTCAAAACAATAATTGAAAGAAATTACTGAACTCTCTTCCGTCTCATGTGCGCATCTTTTTTTTCAAACCTAGTTGTCTCAACCAGCTGTAAGCCCTCTCAGTTTAAAATAGCAGGAGGGAACTCTGATGGTGAAACCAAGCAACAAACTGCCCTTCTGTTAACCAGTTAGTCAGAAAGGAATGGTTTATTAAATCAACCCATAACCCTTGTCAGAGAATAAGTTTTATCCAGAAATGCTTTGTCTGTGTGTGTGTATGTGTTATGTAGATATACACATGGCAATAACCTTGGACAGATATGTCCATAACCCATGTTTATATCCCCAGTAGTGGTTATTAGGGGATCAGATATAATCTTTAATGTCATTATTTCATGTATAGAATAGGAGAATACAATAACTCTTGTGTAAATATTCCCTTCTCCACAGTCTAGAATTTTAAATGGAAATTCAAACATGCTTTTATTACAATGTGGCTGATGGAAGTCATAGCTTTTTCCACCACTTCACTGGGTAGCATCACTGCAGTTTAATCCACAAAAATACTGCAGCAGTCACAGGCTGTTATTTACAATTATACAGTGTAATGAGAAATATGAGCGTATGAGCGTAATACAAAACATGATAGAAAACATTCCATACTTACAGGATTGATTTCAGTTATTTGAATGGTTGTAATTTTGGAATTTGACAGATAACCGGATGCTGCTGATTGTGTTGTTTACAGGTCAGCACCCAGTCAGGCTGGTATTTGGGAATGCTGCCTGGCAGGTGCGGTCCTGTTCGCTGGCAAAACACAGACATGGCAACAGAACACAGAGTGCCAAAGCCGATCAACAGTATGCAGCTTCTTCTTGCCCTCAAATGTAAAGGGTGCCTTAGTTACCCCTGCTGTTATGTCAGTGAGGAGAATATGAGTTTGTAAAACAAAATAAAGGTGAGAACGTGCAATTGCTGCAATATTGGATTTTCCAAAGATAAAATAACATCGGACGATCTCTCTTCCTGTAAGATGACCACATTCGATGAAGAGCTGGTGTACTGACTGGTCCAGATGGAAAAAAGTAATTTACTTTAATCTGACAGTTGGCTTATAGTCTGATGTGACTGATGGCTGTCTTCTCAAAATAAATTCAGGAAACCCGTCATGCATAAGCCTGTTTATACAAACACTAGCAGAGTATCAGGGGAAAGCATAAAATACTGAAAGACTGAAAGAGTTATATTGGTTTAATATACATTTAAGCCATGTATTTAGTTGCAGCATTGTGTAAGGTTACATCATTTAACACTCTTGAGCATATTAATCTTCAGAAGCAAAGTTAACTCCCGTAAAGGGTTGAGTAATTCTTAAAACCCCTAACATCCCTACAGCATGCTGACAACCTTATTAATAGTGCATATGACAGCACCTAGCTCTGAGCCTTTGCTTATGAGTCAGGTCAGGCTCAGGTCAGCACTGAAATTTGCAGCCGCAAGGCACCTCTGTGGGACTCTGAAGTACACCACAGAGACAAACTGGCAATTAAAAAACAAAACCCTATTGTACTGTTAGAAGTATCCATTTTGTTAACAGCTTTTTCTGTCAGGATTAATCTTTAACAGTACGAAAGATTACATAACAGACATAATAACCTGGATCTCAATATTTTTAGCAGTCATAACATTGATTTATCACATGAATATATAAACCATCACTGTGGTAAGAGCAGAGAGGGAACATATATCTTTGTAATATCACCTAAAATTCAAAAGACATATTAACAACATCCATATTTATAGAACTGAATTTGAATTGTAGGTGTTAGTTTTTCACTTTTGGACAGTTTAGATGTAGTATGTTGAAAAAATGGCCCCAGCATAAATTATCCCCTCCAGCAAAAGTCAGTACAACTTTTCCCCCTACTATTCAGATCTTAAACAATATTCCAATAATTTTTGATGACAGATGAATCACTAAATTCTAGTTAAATGTGTTTATATTGTTCAGAGCAAAGCCAGATTATCCAGTGGCCAATATGGGAGCTCACATTCACAGGAAGGAAAAACATCTTTTGATCAGGGGCTCCGCTTGTTCAGATATATGGCACATGCCCCTCAGCCAGAAGGGGGTTCCAGTTGTCTGATCAACAATGAATCACTACAAAGTGACAATGCGGAGAGCTTGAAACAGTGGTCACCCTCCCCCCCTATAGGAGCCCTTCTCGGTTTTACTGCGAGTGCTGGTGCTGTTAAGTAAGCAAACTGATGAGAGCGATTTTCTAAAAGTTTAGAGAAGTTTTCTTTCAATGAGAAAAGAAAGAATACACTGTAAGAGCGAAAGAGACCAAAACAGTGGTACATGGCGCAGATAATACAAAAGTTAATTTAGGACCATTCCTGAGCTAGTCTGTCCTTTTCAGTTCCTGCACTCTTATCGCAAACTATAACCGTTTTAGGTTTCTTGGCTTGTCCTTATATGGGAACCCTTATTGATGCCTGTTAGAAGGGTTTGTAAGGGTTTTATCTGAAACCTGGGTTCTGACTGGAACCCATGATAAAAGGTTACACCCAAAACCATCAATACTAGGTTCTAGCCAGAACCACTTATAGTCAGGGAGCCAGAGTCTCAAAAACTCAATAAAATGAGTTGGACCTGACATTGTCTGTCATACTTTTTATTTGTGTTTTTTCTGTTAAAGTGACCAATATATAAAAAATTGTGGCCATTTTAGTGCATGAATCTTTGATTTTTGTATCAGATAAATGTGAACAATCATCAGTGGGTTGGATAGGCTAACAATAAATGTATTCAATATACTCATAACACATGTGCTGACAATATATAATAAGAAAATAACAATAAGAAAATAAGCCTTTAACTCATTTCTACGTTTCTTTGCATCAATTTAATGCAAAAAGCGAGACTTTTTCTCATTATCTGTGGACATTTGTGATGGTGTCACAGTGGTCAGTGACAACAAACTTTAGATGATACAGGTAGGCCCAACCCAGCGTGTGATGTTAGTTAACTGGAGGACCATGCCAAAGTTCAAATATTGCCATTCTGATTATTCCTCATCCCAAAGGTTTCCCTGTAGCAGCAACATTCATTCTCTTCTCATGTACCTTGTTAGCTTTATCTACTTTAGCTCATTTCTTTGGTTTCTCAAACAAAAATAACTCACAGAAGTGAAGACTTCCTATTTTTTTAAAGTCATGAAAAAGGACTTGAGCTATTGTCTGCAGCAAGAAGAACATAGGGTGAAAAAATAGCCTAAATTAACAAGATTTCCACTGAGAACTCTTTTATATCCCAAGGGTTTCATCCAGATCCCACGCAAGAATTCCACTGAGAACCCTTTTATGTATGAATGGTTTTATCTACAACCCACTTACATGTATTTTATGAAGATTTCACCAGTAATCTTCTTATCTTTCAATAATTATAGAAATAAATGCTGCAACATATCAAGCAAAATTATTCAATATCATACACATTATATGCACTAGACAGTGTCCATCCACAACAGTAGAAAAAACATTCAACTCCACTCATTTTTTTTTTTTTATTATAAAATCTTGACACAATAAGGAGGGCATACTCTTTGAGAAGAGGTTATCATGTGGGGAATAAAAGTGAACATAGGTCAGTGGAATCAGCAATGTTACAGACAAGCCAGGCACGTCAAAATGTCCATGACAGGTGTGAGAATACAATCTCCAGCATTAGTGACATAGAAAGGAAAGACAGAAAAGTCAGTTAGTAGCACATAATCTTTTGTCCAAAGTCTAAAACTCATCTGCAAGATACAAAATACATACATGTACCAAAATACATAAAATAAATGAGAATATCAAGGTCTACATTTACCCATGAAAGTCCCTAGCTAGTCATGCTTGATGAAATGAGAGAGTAGATTTAACTTACATTGGGCTTGTTTGACGTTGTCTATCTGCAGGGCAACCCGTCTGGAAGCAAGGGATTGTGGTCCCGGAGTATCGCGTGCTAAGAGCGTGCTCAGTGCTTTAGTTTTTTTAATCTATTTTTTTTTTCTCTCTGTGTGTGTGTGTGGAGTGTGAATGTGTGTGTGAGTACACAAGTCCCCAACAAGTCCCTTGTAAAATTAAAACATGCAATTTGCTATGAGAGAACCATGGTATGGTAAGTGCATTGAGCAGTTAGTCCTGGGTCAGGTTGGACACTTAAAGTGTGAAAATGCTTTTCAAAGAGATGAGTCTTAAGTTTGCTCTTAAAAGGTAGAAACAGACTCTGAGGATGGGAGCGAGTTTGGTAGCTCGTTCCACCATCGGGGGACAACAGAGGAGAAGAGTCTGGATGCTGATCTCATGCCACGTTGTGGTGGAACGTAGCTGACGAGAGGGAGCATAGCTCTGAATGAAGGAGTGAAGGTAGGCCGGAGCTGTGTGCGTTAGGGTTTGGTAAGCCAGAATCAGAGCTTTGAACTTGATGCGTGCTACCACATGACCATACAACATCACAGGAGCCACCCGTGTCAAAGTGTGCAGCTGGAGCTCACCAACTGCAGCTTGTGAAATGCTCTGAAACATCTAAAGTTGCACGTAAATAGTTTGCAGAAATATAATCTGATAATGCACTAAGAAGGTGTATGGATGGAAGTAAGTAGAAGCGCAGTTATTTTCCACATGTCCACTAGGTTTTATGCTTCTGAGAACTCTAGGTATTTTGATGTACTGTATTATGCAATGAATGTAATCCCAATAAGCCATAATCCAGGCTTTGCCACTGTACATTTAACACCTCAGCAACAAAAGTTTTATATATGATGTGAACCTATCATTAAAATGAAAATAAAACAAGCCAGTGGGAGTTGAATCTTCAGAAACTGCTGCCCAGCAAACAAAGGGCAGAACTGTAGTTTGATGGATACACCAATTTGGCCAGTCACAGACTTTGATCATACCGTTAGGTGTGGAGAGGTATGGAAGCTCAGAAGAACAGACCAGGTTTACAGAGATGGGAGCTTGTCAATTCTTTGACAAGCTTAAAATGAAAAATAAGCAGCATCTGGTTGTGGAGACTGAAAAGTTGAGTGCCAAATTTAAGAAATGAAAATAAAAGGAAAAATGAAAAATGGTGATGGGGGTTCGTCGTCCTTGTTTCCTTTTGGAAAAAATATTATTCAGACAATGTAAAATGTATTCAGTGGTTCTTGTAATCAGGATAATCTTACTGGACAAACATTTGGATAGTGGGAATTCTGATTGGCCGGTGACTTTACAAATCAACTAGCCACACTGGCAAGTGATCCAAGAATTTGAACAGGAGGGGGGCGTAAAGGGGGATGTTCACGCAGAGTGTAAAACAAGCCAGGACTGCGACTGTTTATATGCAAATAATTTTTATTCAATGAGGTGTTAATATCCATTTTTAGCTAAATATATGAGTGGAAACTGTTTTTCTTCAAAGTTGTATCATCTGTGTAAACATGGGGAAATTTGGAACATCAGTGTCAACAGTGGTGCGTGCTTGTGTACCCACCCCGTTTACTATGAAACCCCTTGAGGACATCTGGTATTACAGATTACTTTCGACAGTCACATAATTATTTATATAAAAACAGGTCTGGCTCAGTAGATGGATGGATTGAAAATTCCACCTGTGTGCAGTCTGTCAATTTTTTATCAGCAGCCTACACACACACACACACACACACACACACACACACACACACACACACACACACACACACACACACACACACACA
>JBBBVT010049115.1:0-10820 GCA_037177035.1 Craterocephalus eyresii | reverse complement strand
AGGAGCAGGAAGAAGAAAAATAACTTGTAATACCTGCCCCTTTCTGTCAAAAACACTAATATATTACCTCTTAAATGCAGGTTCTATAAACACTCACCAGCCGGTTTTTCCACTTTAGTACACAAATATCTAACCGGCCAATCACAGAGCAGCATCTAGTCGTGCAGACATGGCGAAGAGGAGGCGCTGAAGTTCAACCTGAGCATCAGGATGAGGAAGAAAGGAGATCTTCACCAGGGATGATGGAATCCCCCCAATTTGATTCTTTTACATTTATTTGGTGCTGATTTGATTTAAATTGCAGATTTTCTGACTTTTCAGTTAGATTTTTTAACCCCAGACCATGTGAGAAATATTTCCCCAAAAACCTGCACATCACATATGAGACAAAGATTTATTCAGCAGGAAAATATTTGATCCAGCTGAACCAGCAGCCATGGTGCATTCCTTTTGTCTCAGACCTGGGGACTGACGTCAAACCCGAGTTAACACCGTTCCAGTTCACAGCCCGGGAAAATAATAAGGCAGCTTCCACATTAAAGCCATTTCTTTGGGGCAGTTGTTGTTTTAAACCAACAAAGCAGCTGTAACAGACAAAATGTTGTTTCTGAACAGCATCAGCTGTTTCACAACATCAGCAAAAAGGAAACGTCAGTTTTAAAACAATAAAGTGCCGCTGAGAAGAGCTGCACTGCTGTTTGCCTGGTTTGGATCTCCTTACAGCTGACAGCGGCGTCGTAGTTCATTACATTTATCGTAGTTCAGTACATTTATCTCCAACAATACTACGTGTACGGCTCATTTAATGCAACAAAACTGGTCAGCAGTACAAATAAATGTGATATTATAGGGCTGCTACACTGTAAACACTCAGATGTGGTGAGAATTTTTTTCGGAAATTCGACTTCAGGACTCCGTTCCAGTTGACACTTCCCACTCAGAAATCAGAGTTCCAAGTTCAAATAGAAGGCAGCATTGAATTCTCCACAGGAACAGAGTTTTGGGTGGATAAAACCACAAATGTTAAAAGCAGCATAGCACAACTACTAGCTGAGTTCTTCTTTCACTTTGTTGTGAAAAGTGCGGAGCTTCAGGAACAAAACCTTGGAAGTTGTGCTATGCTAACTACTAGCATAGCACAACTTCCAGAAGTCTGCCCCCTTTGGTGATAAGTGGAAGTGACTGCAATGTTGTGTACGCGCATGTGCTGCTTCTCTTCAACTACGTTGGTCTTTGTTTCCCTGCACTGCTCTCAGTTCGAGCCCAGAGTTAGATGCACAATAAATACATAAAGCAAAGCGTAGCTAGCATAGTGGGTAGCCCAATGCTAATAGGCCACGAGTCGGGTTAGTGCTTCAGACTGAAAACGTAGCATTGCAGTATTCCATATCCTGGTTTCCATCATCCATCACATTTAGCATGTTAGTAAGCAGAAAGCAGCTGAGCGTCCCGTTTTATTCCCAGAGCAGATCGGAGCTCCTCCATTTATCCAAAGCTGTTTCCATGGTGACTCTGCTTTTACTCCTGCGGCACTCAGACTCCAGTTTGCCTCTTTTCCTCAGTGTGTGTCGGTGTGTGAGCGGGAGTGTGTGTCGGTGTGTGAGCGGGAGTGTGTGTCGGTGTGTGAGCGGGAGTGTGTGTCGGTGTGTGAGAGGCGCTTGTTCTCCATTTATAGCGGTCAGTGGTTTTCTAAGACCACAAGGTGAATCTTGTCTATGTAAACATGGACGGAAACGATCTTCCTGAGTATTGGCACTCAGACCCTGTTTACATGCATTAAAAATGACAATGTGAATCTTTAAAATTTATCTTTGATGTCTTAAAGCAAAAGCTGCCTTTTGAGCTACGTTTACGAAGACTCAGATAACTCATCCACTTCCATGGGGGCGGTTGTTCTGTCTGGCATGCACCCTTCATCTTCTCCAGTCTTACTTGGATATTCAGTCTGCATGAATAGCTTTCACTCCACTGTGGTGGAGTCCGTTCTTCATGGAAATGTCGTATAAACACGAAACTGAGGCTACAATTCCCACAGACTCACCAGAATTGGACAAACTGGTCTGATGAGTCTCCATCTCAGCTCCACATGCAGATGCTGAAAGCATCATGAAAGCATGGATCCATCCTGCCTCGGATCAATGCTGCAGGCTGCTGCTGGTGTGATGGTGGGGGAGACTTACCCGGACTAACCCTCAGTCCCAGCATGTCCTGGTTTATAACCAGCACAGCCTACCTGAGGATGGATGTGCAACCCACAAACTCTGAAGACAAACGGGGTCCAACCCTTTATTAGAAGGTGGATCTAATTAGTATTTATATGCTTTAAACAGTTTAACAGACTTAAATTCTCAGCACACAGTTTATTCCCAGAGTACAGAGATTCCTTCATTTATTAACAACATATAAAACTCACATCTTTGAATAAAAAAGGGTTTAAATTCAGCTTTTCCTGTAACAGCTGTGAGAAGATTTTCTTTGTAGCAATGCATTGTGGGAATGCTGAACTGCTGCCAGCTAGCTGCATAGTTCAGATAACGACTGAGGCAGGAAACCAGAAATTCTCAGAGAAAAGTGATTCATTCTTACTTTGACGGACCTCCAGGGAAAGATGAAGGAGTAAAACATGAGACTAATAAAACCTGCAGAAATAAAAGCTCAAGCAGTTTGGGAGATCAGTCAGTCAGACTGGGTGCAGGTTGTTTGATGGTGCAGGTCTCAGTTGGTGCTGCTTCCCTGTAAATTGGCCCGTTTCAACAGAATAAGCCTGGATTTGGAAGTTCTGACAGATCCGCCGGTTCTGCTGGAGTTTAATCTGCTTATTTCATGACTGCATGAAACTGAAGTGCAACCTGCAGGTGAAGCGGTAGCAGAAGAAGAAGAGCTCAGTGTTCTCATTTTCCTGATGTTTCACATTCTCACCAGTCGTACCCGGGAGTCCCGCCCAGTCAGCCATGTAGACACAGATCCACATCAGTCTGCAGCTGCATTTACTCACATTGTTGGCCCTGCGATGGACTTTTATTTGCCAGGAATTACATGATTTTGCCAAGATAGTGACGATGGGGACCTTCCAAGGAGCCTCTTTTCAGCTCTTCAGGAACCTACGGGTCACATGATGGAGGCTCTGTCCACCTTTTAATACTCAGTCAATGTGTCTGTAAACCCAAGGCGTCATTCATTTCCTCTGAGCGAACAGGACCACGTAAAAGTTATTTTAACCATGTTATGACTTTGAGATGATAGCAAACTTGTTGATGCCCCCCCCCCTCCAGCCAGCAGATAATGCCGCTGAGCGAGCCTTCACTCTGCTCCCCCGACCTGTGTTTTAATTTACGCTTATCATTTAATTAGCAACTTTAATGGACTTTTTTAATCATTAGCTCTGAACGGAGCCGTGCTATTCAGCTTGCTCTTTAATTGGGGTGGGGGATGGGGGTGGGGGGTGGGCCTTGATGATCCACTGATTGAGGGCGCAGCACTTAATCTGCATGTGGCGCTTTACAAACGATGTCACATCTGGTTAGAGAGTTTTAAGAGCTGCAGATATTATCTGCTGATTCACTACTTGACCCTCTGCTGCACCCCGCCCCGCCCCACTCCACACACCCCCACCCCGAGCTGTTTGTGCACTTCCTACACCAGGGATGTCAAACAAACGGCCCGGGGGCCAAAACCGGCCTACCACAGAGTCATATCTGGCCTGTGGGATGCATTTGGTCAAAGTTACTCCAATCAATATGTGAAATACTGAATTTTTGAAATCCCAGATACCTGTGATTAAATTATTGTGATCTGTTAGCTGTAATACTTGTGTGATTAAGCTAATATATAAAATGAAGTAAATATGTAAATAAATAAATCTAAAAGAAAACAATAATTCAAAATTATATGAAATAGGTTTTCTCTCAAGTAAACTGTATAGATAAAAAATGTCAAACTTAATTTATTGTATGCTAATGCATATTTGTTTAAAGATGAACAAATTATGTTATCTTACAATCTATACTAAATATTTTCAACAGAAAATGTATAAATGAATTGAAATGTTAATGTGTAACTGAGGCAAAATGTTATTGAAATAGCATTTTTTGAAGCTATTTCAGATAGTTAGTGTCTTCTAAAAGTTCAGACCATTAAACAAAGTTCGTTTGTTTACAATAAAATAAGGGAAAAATGTGAATATTTTAAGATTATTATGTTTTGATTATTATTATTAGATCAAACTGTGCAGTATGTGGCCTCTGAACTAAATGAGTTTGACACTCCTGTGCTAGATGGAGCATTAAACTGGTATCGCATGCAGAGGAGGATGCTCGAACAGCAAGACGGATGAAGCCCAGGAATAGTTTAGTAATATCCCCGGGGTCAGAGGCCAGACGGGCCGGCATTGTTCAGTCATCAGCGTTGTCGCAAAGTTCCATTCCGTCCTCGCTACCTATTTCACAAGCAATAGATCTGCCTGCGGAGCATTTAAAACACCATGAAAAGCCTCATAACAGCCGTTGGATGAAAAACAGAATTGCTATTGTGTGCCAAGCATAAAGGACGGGGACAACACTCTCCTCCCAGCATCTGTTTATGTCAGATTACAGAAACCTGGGTTTTTTTCTCCCTCTGTGCCACTGAAAGTGGAAGAAAGAGAAAAACCCTCTTTTCTTTTTGAGGCTAAATGCTTCAGAGAATATTGCGGGTCTCATTGTTCCGGCGGCGGTGTGTGTAATTAGTGGAGCGCCATTGTTTGGCTGTGAAAAGCTGCGAGTGTTGGAACTGAGACGTTTGTAAAGCAGGACTGTCAGGATCTACGCCCGCTTATTTTCAGGGTTTTCTTAATTACCTGTCATTTGTTAGACAGAGTGAGCTGCGCCTCAATTGTTCTGCCATTTTATCAGGTACATCTGTGCATCAAAGTTTCATATTTTATTTATTTATAAAGCACCTTTCAGGCCAGGGCCACTCAAAGTGCTTTACTTATTAAAAACAATGCAAAAAATAGAGTTAAAACAGCTTTCAAACAACAAATATAACAACAATATAAAACACAAATAAAATATCTTGCAAACATAAACTCACACTCACACAATCACACAAACATGAAGAAAAGGAAAAGGTTCACTCCCCCGACCCACCCCCACCCTAGTCTTCCCAAACATAAACTCCAGTCTCTTTTCATTTAAAAAAGTTAGATATGAATTAGTAGAATAAACATGAACACCTGGCTTGGCTGTAGGTGATCAGCCAATCACAGGACGGCATGTGGTCATGCAGACATGCTGAAGATGATTTATGGTTGTTGGTCATCTCCAGGGTCTCCAGAGGATGGTCTGAAGAAGTGAAAATATCCGTTGTTGATATCAGAGATCAGAGATCAGAGGAGACACACTGGTTGGAGATGATAGAAAGGCAACAGGAAGTCCAGTAAACACTGGCTTCCTATTCAGGTGTGCAGGATACCATCTCTGAACACACAACATGATGGGCTCCAGCAGCAGAAGACACACCTGGGGCCCTCCTCCTCCTTTACAGTAAAAATGATTTGGACCACATATTCACATTAGTTCCATGTTTTTGTTCATTTTACATGACAATGACATGTAATCCACATGTGTTCTGTACATGTGGTTTATGTGTGAATCCTGTGTTCCAGAACAGGAGAATCATGTGGGTCACATGCGTTTTCTGTAGTTTTCACATGTGAATCCCATGTGACCTGCAGGAGTTCATATTTTTTATGTGGTTCATCATGAGTTATACAGTTATGATTATCCACCCTGCTTCAATAATATGAGTTCACTTGTTACAACCCAAAAGATGGCATATAGTGTTTGTGTCGGTGAGCCTCACTTCTGGGATGACAGTTATTCATTATATATCAGACGGGCCGTACTGCAGGATGCTCTAAACATGAAAACAGACTTCACAAAAAGGAAGATTAATATGGATTTATGCAGTAATGTGTTAAAGAATTACAGAGTTAAATTTTGATTTATGTCTTCGTTAATGGTTTCATTTTGACAACCAGGATGAAAAATCCCACATTAATTCGATAAAAATATGTTTCATATTTTTCTATATTATCTGGTGACCCCCTGAAATGATCTCTCGCCCCACATGTGAGACCCGACCCACAGTTTGGGAACCCCTGATGTAGAGGTCCAGGTTCTGGGGAGGATCCGTCCCCCCATCAGACCAGTTTCCAATCATCTTCAGTCCAGTTCTTGTGTCATGTCACATTTATTCATCCCTTTCTCTGTTTTCCTTCCTTAAGAACGGCTACTTAAAAGCCATGTTTCCATGGTGACCATTTCTGATAAGGCTTCAGGATCAACAGAAGGTCCAGATGCATCTCTCAGGACCTGGCTCAGGTCTTTGCTGGATCTGTCCTTCCTCCTTCAGGACATCAGACTACGGAACGTTTCCTGCCAGCATGAGTCAGAAGCTTTCTCTCAAAACTATAAAGTACAAAAACGGACTGAAAAAAAGGGAAGAAAGCAGCCAAAGTTTGAATAAAAAGCAAAAATCCTTCAGACACCATGTCTTTAAAAGATGAAACAAAAAGTCGGGCTGCTTGAATATGCAGAACAGAACCGGATTATTTCCTCAGCAGCTGCTTCTACGTCTGCTCAGCTTCTCTTTGGGACGCCCTCCTACTAAGAGAGCAATCATAGAAAACTCTGCAGCCTTTTGTTTGATCAGATTCTCACTCATAACTTATTAATAGTGACCGCAGAGCAGCGGGCCGAGCAGAACCCAGCAAGCGAGGCCGGCCGGACGCTCCGGATCGGGTCTGCCGGTCCAGTTTTCTTCTTCTTCTGGACCCACCTGCCGCTTTGTGCTCAGGCTGCAGCCGTGAAATGTTTAGTTATGTGAATTAATTAATATGTGCTTTCTTTCTGAGACGGACTGGAGCTGCGGGCTGGCTGGTGAAGTCAAACCTACTTGTGTCTCCTCTTAACTGATGGTAAATTCAATTTGGGTTCACTTTATCTCCACGCCGACTCATCTTATCTCTGATGAAACTTTGCATTAAATTAGTTTGCTCTTAGCGGGGACGTGGACCAGAGGCCCTCGCATCTCTTTACACAGTCTAATTAAATAAACTCGCACAAGCTCTGCCTTACCTGCTTAATGCTGGAGATGTTTTAAGTGAAATGTGTCTTTGGCTGGGGCCGTTGCTGATGTTCAGCAGGAAAACTACCTGCCATGTGGCCCTGCTTTATCTCCTGGGCCCTCCATGCAGGGTCTGCATCTCCATCTTCTCCTGGGGGCTCCGGGAGAGGCTGCAGGAGGTCAGGCCAGACGCAGATGAGTTATAGTAGCGTACACAGCTGCTGCTGTCAGAGATCCATGACCCACACGCTCACCCACCATGCAGGCACCAGGAGGAGATTATTTTACATTATTCAACTATCAAAGGTTCAAAATTGACCAGAAATAACAAGATATCAACATTTCCTGCTATATAGTCAAGTCAACTTTTTTTATATGCACGTTTAAAAATGACATAGCTATAGACCTAAGTGCTACAAATAAAAGTATGACTAAACAACAATAAAAGAGATACTAATGAAATAAAAGACAATGACTCAAACTCCTGAAGTTCGTGCAAGGCATGATGGTATGGATGAAGGCTGCAGGACAGTGGAGATGGTTTGACTCCAACCCTCTCCCATCAGCCTGGAAACTATTATTATTATCAATAGTGGTAGTATTTGGCTATTTAGCCTGTTAGCTACCTATCCATCTTAGTGGCTATGAACAGATTAGCTACATTGTCTATTCAAATAAATGGACATTAGTCCGTTAACTACCTGATCAGTGTTAGTACTAGTACTGGTAAATACCAGTGTTAGTACTGGTATTTACCAGTGTTAGTACTGGTAAATACCAGCGTTAGTACTGGTAAATACCTGTGTTAGTACTGGTAAATACCAGTGTTAGTATCGGTAAATACCAGTGTTAGTACTGGTAAATACCAGTGTTAGTACTGGTAAATACCAGTGTTAGTACTGCTAATGCTGCCTTCATGTGGTATGGGAAAGATGATCCTTTCCACCTGTAAAGTGGAAATTACCAGTGTATTGTGTTCAAGTGCTTTCATGTTGTTGTGAAGATAAACATGGTGGACAAAAAGCCAACAATAATTAAATTATTTTACAAATGACATAAGTTTAAATGGAGATACTACATAAAAGAATGTATGCAACAGCATTGAGTAAGCAAACAGCAGCAGAGAACATTTAACATAACGTAATGTTTACCAAACACAATCACCTCGCTGCTCTCCGCCATGCTAAAAGTTTATCTCATCTCGGCAGCTCGGGTATCATAAGATTTTTCCAGTTTCCCAGTGGAAATTACCACATGAGTGGGTGTTCATGTGCAATTTTGTCGTAGGTTTTTGGTATTTACCATAAATAGGATAGCACATGATGGCAGCGACTCAGCTGTTTGAGGAGCATTTCCATATTTAGCTTAGGTCAGCACCAAAAGAGCTAATGTACGTACACCTTACACCCAAATGATTACTGTGTAGCTTAATGAAATTATGATCATGTTAAATAAGGGATGATTGTGGGGAGGGGAGAGAAGGAAAAAATGAAGAATAGAATAGAATAGATCCAATGTAGTGGCTTTTAGCCCATAACCTACATTATCTATTCAACTTCAATATTGTAAAGGAACAGCAGATAGAGGAGAGAGACGAGGTGGCTTGGGCGTCAGGCCCGGACGCCTCCATGGCGAGGTGTTCCAGGCATGTACCGCTAAGAGGAGGCCCTGGGGAAGACCCAGGACACGCTGGAGGGGCTAGGTCCCTCCACTGGCCTGAGAACACCTGGATCCCCAAAATGAGCTGGAATAAGTGACAGAAGAAAGGAAAGTCAGGACATGACCTGCTGCTGCAAAAGCAGCAGAAAAAGGATGAAAAAGAGGCATCAGTCTGATTTAATATTAATTCAGTTTTTATAGTACCAAGCATGCTGTCTCTGACTGGCACGTAGAGCTAAACAAAGAATAAAATGGACCGTACCTGGCCAGTCTGCAGCAGCATGCCGTTAAATTATCCTGAACATTTTGTATTTGTTCCCCTGAAAATATTAATTTGACCCTGAATTAGCTCAGAGGCAGGTAAACTCATCATTACAGCCGCAGTCCCTCACATGATTCATGCTCAGAGTACACGTCTCCATCTGTCTGTTTTATATAACACGTTCATAAACTGGTGCATAAAGATGCACACACTGTATCAGTAGACTTCCCCTTAGACACGGTTAGATGTGATGGTTCTCGGCACTACATGGATCCTGGGTCAGGATCGTGTCATTTTTCTGGAGAACACGTCTGTCTGCTGTTTATTAAACGCTGTGGATGATTTCTATCGGGAGTTATAGAAATTCTATAAAGATAGAAGCACGTATCAGTATAAAAAACAACGTATGTGGATGTTTGATGTCATTTATCTGACTTCCACATCACTGATTGGGAACCGCTGCTGTGGGACAAACTGTACATAATGGACTGACTTTGTCTCAGCAGCTTTCAGGATGGCCTCGGTTTGGTTGAGATCTGTCCTCAGACCAGAAAACATGACTGGACTGATAAAGCATCAGCAGCAACTTAACACTTTCACGCATGAATTATTAAGAAACAGTGCCACATGTTTCCTGCATACAGTCATTTACTTCCATAGACATATACAGTGATGTTTTTATTTATTAATCAAATTTTACCTTTTAATTATTTAATATATTTTGATATTTCATTCAAAACCGTTAATTAGATATGCTTTTCGTATTTCTATAATATGAATATTTTATACAAATATGGCTGTATCATTTTCTCTTCCTGTTTATCACAAAACTAAGTTTGGTTATTACAATGTATGAATTTACATATATATATATATATCCGACACTGTAAACCCGAACAAGTTGAAAATACTCAAAACACTTGTCGTAACTGATTACGTCAAAGTTTTTGAGTTGCTTAAATAAATTTTATGAGTTCCACTACACTTATAGATATAAAGATATACCTTCAAATTTCTCAAATGATTTCATACTTTACTAAAGATTTTAAGTAGTAACAAATTCGTTTTGAGTTTGACTAAGCTTGAAAAATGTACTTTCAGTTTACTTAAATACTTTCTAGCAAAAGTCCCCCAGCAACCTTTTTGCTGTGCGGCAGCAGTGCTAACCACCATTCCAGAGTGCAGCTCCCACTAACAGCATGCATACATACATACATACATACGTCATAACGCAGCATTCAGCCGTTTTATCAAAATATTTGTTTTACTGACAGCCATGAACGCAAACAAAAAGGATCTACTTTAAATCAAAATGCATTACTCATTGAGAAAACTTAATAGCTTAGAGTTCTTCTCACTAAAAAAAGCTTTTAAGATACCTGACCTTAATAATTTAGAGTTAGTGATACTGTTACTGTGCGTTCAGACCAAGAGCGACTAAAGCTGTAAAAATGGCCAGAAGTCATTCACTTTCAATGGACAGGAGCGACTAAAGCGACTAAAGCGACAAAAGTGACAAAAGGGACGAGCTACAAAAGTTGAGCGACTAAACAAAGTTGAAAACAGTTTAACTTTATGCAAATTAGCTATGACACATTTCGGCTGTAAAACACTACAACCAATCGGAATGTAGACGTTGTTCACTTTCGCCCCAGGAACTGAATGCAGGAGTGCAGCACCAACAGCAAAAATATCCCGTCATCCATAATACACAATGATGATTGACGCAATTACAGGAACTTTTTATATTTAATATATGCGTTCTATCATGTTATTTTTGAGAGGGAATAGT
>JBBBVT010048722.1:0-10834 GCA_037177035.1 Craterocephalus eyresii | reverse complement strand
GTACGGTATGTCACTTCCACCATCCAACCAATCAGAGCCCTTCCCTTCCACCATCCAACCAATCAGAGCCCTTCCCTGGCTTTAAAGCAGAATTAAGAAAAGATGTTTTCCATGTAAAACCTGAAGGAGAAGATTTTAATTCCGAATTATCTAATTCAGTATTATTAATTCGTAATTTATAAATTCAGAATAAAAAACTTGTAACTGTTGCCAATTTAGCACCAAATTCCTTCTTATTCATTAGTTTAATTCTGAATAATTAAATTCATGGAGAACTTTTGGTCCATTTTGACTTATTTTTTATTTGGACAGTGCTGATGAAAGTTGTAATACTTATTAGAGTCGGAGGGATTTACATTGTGATGTTGATTCGTCATCGATATATCGCTCAACCATACTTCAAACAGAATAAATCTGTTTGAAGTATTAAGAAAACATGTTTTTCATGTAAACCTTAGTTCATAATTAATATTTTCATGTTAACGTGAAGGAGTAGATTTTAATTTCAAATGATCTAATTCAAAATTAATTCTGAATTAAAAAAACATGTAACTTTAGCCAATCAGAACTTCAGCGGCTCTGCATGTCAGAGGTCAGACTCCGACATCGCGTGAACACGTCTCCATGTCCTCATAACCACCGACAACAACAGCTGGTCAGACTTCTCCACCCTGCAAAGCTAATCTTCACAGTGAGATGAAGAGTGCGGATTAATGAGGTGGATCTATGAGCAGGGGGATTTAATATTACACAGTAAGTTGGATTGAGGTTATTTTTATGAGTATTGCACAAGAATAATCACAAAGTAACCTGGTTTTACGATGAGAAATGTGCTTACGATACAGAGCGGTTAGTTTCTAAGGTCAGGAAGGTTCTTACAGCAAACTGCAGTACAACAGGAAGCCAGACTTCAGCAGCAGATTAATGTAAAAATATATTTTAAATACTGCTGTAGGTTGTGTTAGAAAGAGGATAACAAAGGATTATTTTCATGTACAATTAGTTTATAAAAGTAACGAATTTCCACCAGATCAGAGGCTGAAAGTACGTGAAATTATCTGCTTATCTTTATCCTTTCAGAGCTACCAGGTAGGGTTACATTTATGACATTTCTATAATTACTAAATTTAAAACAAGGTTATGGGATCAAACTGTGTTAAACACACGATTTTTTACTAAAGATGAGAAAAAGACTGGATGTTTTGGATCAAGCTTCCTTTTTTTCTACAACTCCTAAATCCCCAAAAGTTGGAACAATAGAAATAAAAACAGAATCCAATGGTTTCCTAATCCCTTTAAAATAGGGACGGAAGCAATTTATTACCAATTAATCAGCGATAAGAAACTTCTCAATTAATGAATTATTGCAATTATTGTTTTGAGCCTGTAATTCCTCACCAGCCCACATGAGGGCGCTTGATGCCAGAAGTCCTTGATGCACATGCAGGAACAAAAGAGGAGCTGTCCTCTGACCATAGATTTAATATATTATATTAAATCACATTTATATAACTAGTTATAATTATATTATTACTATTATTAACAACAACATTACTAATAATAATAAAATATTTGTTTTCAGAGAACCTGTCCTCCGACCACAGACATAATAATTTACATAATTAAAATCCAGCAGTATCTTGTTGAAAATAAGTTTGTCGTGTCAGTGAAAAACAACAAAATGCATAAAACCTGATGTTAGCTTAAGGCTAATCTCTATGGAAAATACCATTGGAATGCTAGCGGTTAGCATGCACATTCAGAAGAATGGGCTTAAAGCAACTTTATCCATTAAAATTTTTTTATCTCAACATTTTCTGCGTTAAATACAAATAGGTGAGAAAACTGACTGTCGAATGTTATCCGGCCATGAAGCAAAACTCAGAAAAAAAGATAACATCCTTACTGTCTGAACTACCTATGGAAAGACTGAAGGGACATAACATCTCTACTGCAGGAAATGTCTTCACCAGAGCTGAGCCACTTTGATTTCCCAGAGATGGAAAGTTCAACAATGAAATTGAAAATAAAATAATAAATAACTAAAATAGGTTTATGGTGCTCGGATTCCTGAAATAACTACATAAAAATGGGGAGTTCCTTATTATCAGACGGCTGATAGATGTTGGAACCGGGTGGTGAAAGCAGCGATGACTCACAGCTCTGGAAACATGAGTTCACCATGAATCTGATGCAGCAACAAGACTGTGGAAAGTTGGAACGGAAGCAACAAAAGGCTGGAAAAGAGCATTTGACAGCATATTAAGTTACTAGGAAACAAGCCTGTATCATGACTGGATATAAAAGGAGAATTTCTGAGAATTTCTGACTTTAATTCAGAAAAGTCTCCGAATTCTGGTTGAAATTCTCTCCATTTTATTTATTTCTTGGGAAAAAGCATGTAAAAGCTGGAGGATAGCAGCGCTTAGATGCTTCCCGATGCAGATGCTGAGATCTCCAGTGAATCAGAAGGAATCTCTGTATGTCTGGTGTAAAATGACAACTGGACGCCTGTGATCTTCTTTACTTTTAAAAGGTGGAGAAGCAACACTTTACCCCCAGTCTGCCGTGGCCAAAGTATTACAGCCTCGGATTACATCGGACGAGCAGTATGGAGGATTATTGCCAAGTTTTTGTGGACTTTGATGAACCTTTTTGCCCGAACGCTGTTCCACATTACTGTAACAGAAGTGATTCAGAACGAAAACTTCCTCAAATCTCCGGCTGCATGATAAACATGAAGAAAGTGTTCCACATTGTTAATCAGCATGAGGATGTGTAGAAAATGAAGAAACATCATACTTTTGTAATTAGCTCCGTTCCGCTATAAACCAGAAAGAGCTCAGATGAAAAACTTCATTAGTTTAAAGTAAATTTATTTTACAAATTTAAAAAATATGTTTATATCTTGCTAACCTTGTAAAGCTTAGCATGTTTTTGTCACAAAGAAGAAGTTTTGAAAAATATAAAGCAAATAATTAAGGCTTTTAAAAAAATCAATTCTTGGAAATTTTAAAGCGATGCTGATGAACATGAATCTGGATTTTGATGATTAAAGATGACTGTCTGCACCCCTAACCTTAAAGGGTTTATATGTTCTTCCTACATGTTAGCAAAACTGCAACTACCTCAGTTTTAATCTGTTCAGAAGCTTCTTAGGCCTGTTTTTTTCCCCGTTGAGGTCTGTTTTACCTACAGAAACTGTTTGGTTTCACTGACCAGAAACCTGCAAATTAGTCTCTAAACATACATGTAATTTTACAATAAAAAAACCATGATATATTGTAATCACTATTATGCGTTAAACACCATTCAAAGGAAACACCTGAATATCGCTGTTGTACTTTGTTGAAATTTTAGAAAAATCTCTTTCATTTTGTGAAAACCTGTCATGGAAACGATATTTATTGCAATAAATCCCAGTGAATTGTAGAAGAACAGCTCCGACCCTGGCAGCTATCTGAGAAACGTGGGCTCACTGAGGCCAGAGATGATCTGAATCTAAATTTATCCACAGTATGGTCTCAGCCAGCAGCGAATGTTTCCAGAAACCAGCCCGGCATCGTGGACCTGCAGCCGATAAATCCTGCGCTGCTGTTCTGAATAAACCCACAGACAGAGAAAACGCTTAAACACGTTTCTCTCTTTCAGCACCTTTTTGATCCGATTCGTAGAAAAATGTGTTTTTCCTGGATGCTGCTGCAGACCCAGCCTCTGATCATCCATAAATCTGAGCTGCAGGTTTGATCCGAGGTTGGAAACGACTGAACACAGAACAAACAAACAAACAAACGAGGACACGAGCTGCTATTGATAGCAACAAGTCTGCTCACATGGCCAGGCTGGGGAAAAACAGCAAAAAGTGCTGAGTCATGGTTTCTGAGGACGACTCCTTCTGGGTGGGAGGTCAGAGTTCACTTTAGTAACCATGTAACGGTCGTACAGCTTTAGGTTACATTTTCATCACAAAGGATGTCAGTAGCAAGTATTCTGTAGTTTTTACGTGTCACACTGAGCTCCTTTTAGCTGTCAGAGGGTTAGAGGGTAAATAAAGTGGAAGAAAAAGGTAAATCTTCTTCAAAAGGAGTTTAAAGAGGATCAGGAAGTTATAATTTGCGGCTGAAACCCAATAACATTAAAATGGTTGGCTAAATGCCAGAATTCAGGTTTTCACTGATGGGTGGATGAGCTTGTATGTGTGAACAGGCGAGAGTTGCTTCTTTTGGGCTTGTTTTCAGCGGGCTGGTCACTTGTTTCTCTCATAAGATCTGGCAACACTGGGCATAGCCAGAGGACGTGTGCATGATGACAACACCACATTATCCCTCCTACGGGGATCAACTCTGGATACATGTAGCTGTGATTTTAGGAGTCATGAAAAATGTATTTCTATTTTCCCATATTTCTCCATATTCTTGAGGAAAAGTCTGATTGTTTTTCTCCAAACTCTCCTCTGAGAGCAGTTCCAGTTATTTTCCCACTTCTGTTTCACATCTATGGTGTGATGGCTCCCCAAGCCATAAATGTTTGCAAAGGGAATTTATCGCTCTGTACTTCCTCCCAGCGATTTACTCCAATAATCCCAGATTCATTAAGAATCTCATTGATGACATATTTAAATCGATAAAGCAAAGGCCTCTTTAGGCTGATGCTGAAGTTCCATATTTACTAGGCCTCGGACGATATGCTCAGCTCCCGACTTGATCTTTTACCATTTTTGGATGCTTTCCGATTCGATTTGCATTGTGATGCTTCGTTGCCGATTTCTGTGAAACTTTTGTAATTTTTTGTAAAAATATATTTTTTAGAAATTATTTTTGCATGTCTGTTGTGTAACAGAAATATAAAAATTTTCATTAACAAAAATTTTTAAACACATTTTAAAAAAAAAATACAATTTCACAGTTTGGAAAAATAAATTAAAAAATCACAATATTTTCCAGTGTAGCAATTTATTTGCCACATGGGTCGCTCATCTTGTAATAAAGCACTAAATGAAGAAACTTTTTACTTTCACTGCATTTTAATGTCCTGTAGACAGAGGTGCACATATCTGGTCCTCCAGAAGTACGATCCTGCAACTTGTAGAGGTATTGCTTCTCCAACACACGTGAATCGTATAAACACTCGTTAGCAGCCTGCAGAGCTGGATGGCTGCACATGAGGAAATGGCTCAGGAGGACCTGATATATGCACCTCTGCTTATAAACATGTCAACATGTCTGACTGGAGCGTCTTTTTTCCAGTTTTTCCAGAGGATGTGGGGCTGAGCCGGTCTTGGTTTCAGACGTTCTCGTTACTTCAAAGGAGGTGCAGCAAAAGTTCACAGATTAGGGAACATTTCATTTCCGAAGTGATCAGAAGTGGGAACGACTCTCTGAACCAGAGCTTTCCTGTGGTTGAGCTGCACTGGTCTGAGACCTGTAATGATCCCCGACGCAGTCCAAGATGAGAGCCAATCATTGTGCTCACTCACTACCACGTGGTTGGGGGTTAAATTCCAATCTCACTGCAGAAATTACACAAGCTTTGGAAGAAGGCTTTGCTGGGGTTCAAACATCTTTATAGCGACGTATTACCGCCGTCAGGAGCGTCTGAAACAGACGCAGGATAGTGGAGTTAACTATGAACTCAGCACTGCCCCTAGTGGCGGCCGACCATAGCAGCAAAATACAGATGTAAGTATGTGGTCTTCAGTGTGTTCATATTCTTTCCACGTTACTTGCAAATACTTCACTTAATATCTGTTCAGAAAGCTTATTTAGCCTAAATTGTTCATTTTTTCTCATTAAAGACAGTTTAACCTATAGAAACGGTTTGGTTGCTCTGACCAGAGACGTGAGATTAATCTCAAACATACATGTGAGAGCGTGATAAAATCAGAATTATTCATAATTAATTGCCTAATCCCATAACTCGACAACCTGAACCCTGATTGGAGCTGAAAGACTGCAGCTGGTAAAGAGAAAAATGCGTTGTCAGGTGTTTTAACAGTACTTTTACCAGCCTATTAACTAAATAGAATAAATACTACAATTTATTCTATTTAGAAAAAGTAGTAGTATCAGTATCAGTGCAATCATCACTGCAAAACACAAAGAATAATTTCTATTCTTCTTATTTGCCTCTGACAATGGCCACCAGAGATGTGAATCTTGCAGCAACTCACGATTCAATTCGATTCAGATTTTCGGGGTAACGATTCAATTCTGTACTGATTCTCGATTCAAACCGATCTTAGTTCACATTCAATATTCTTTTAGTACCAAAACATGCTAATTAACTCTGTTCCATTTTAAGCCGGAAACAGCTCAGAGGAATTTAGTAGAAAGAAAACTCATTATTTTCATCGAATAAACTTAGCCAACATGGCAAAGTTTATCACATCTTTGTCACCTAAGAGCAGCTTTGAAAGTCAAGATAATAATTTTTAGCCTTTTAAAAAATCTGATACTTGGAAATTTGAAACGATTCTGAATCTTGATGAACAAGAATCTCAACACGAATTAAAAGTATTTTTTCATTCAGTAGTGTCCATAGAACAATCATGTACCAGATTTCATCAGTATCTACCAAGTTTTCCACCACTTGTCTCTGTTTTACCTGTTGCATTTTAACTTTGCCAACTGTTTGTTTATTTTTTGTTAGTTTTTATAAATGTGCTAAATCGATGGTGGCTCGTTTTCCACGCAGGATCTGGCAACACAGCCTGGTTCCTGCAGCTTTTTGAGGTGTTTTTAATATTTCACAGTAATTTCACAGTTTGGCCGTTAAGGTTATAGTGAGTTTTACTTGTATTAAAGCGTTTCTGTTTAATTATATCCGGATGAAATTAAATATGGAAATGTTTAGCCAATAATAAATGTTTCTCTGCAAAAACAAAACATCTCAGAGTTTGCGCTCACAGTCAGAACCAGCTCGCAGCCTGTAAGGAAAAAGAAAAGCTGGTAGTTCTGCTTCTTAAAGCCACCACAGCAGGATATTCCTCCGTGGGAACACGTAGTTATCTAACATGTCATGTTTGGCTCTGCGGGGTGAATCCACTCTGAACATCCGCCGGGAAGTTGTTGCTCAACCCACGCTGGCTAGTTAGCTTCATGGCTAATGAGAATCATAGGACGACTTGTCTATTTTCACATTCTGCAGCGAATGTGACCAAAATATAAATAAACCCAGCTCACACGAGTCTCACCTTGCGGTGCCATCTTGATTAACTAGTTCTTAGCTAAAGTAGTAGCGTGTTAGCTTGATCGGAAGAGGACACTCACCGTGACGACATGAACCGCTTCTGCGGGACGCCGCCGAGCAGCCCGCAGGCTCGGCATTGAGACCACGGCTTGTACGCCTCAAACCCGCTGCTGGGGTCCGCGACACTCAGTAATCTGTGTGTGTGCTTCCTGTTGTACCTACTGACACTGCTCAGCAAGCCTCTGCGTAACGCACAGGCCGCCATCTTTCCTAGATGCTCCGCTTCGCACGTTCCCTCACACGCATGTCATGTACAGCTGCGTGCTGACGCCGCATTCACGTAGCATCGATAAAGTAGGAACAACGAGAACAGCGAATCCAAACGTATCACTCTATGACGACGGGTATTGTTTTGTCTCTTTAAACGCATGTTGTCGCTTATACGACCCAATCATTTAATTTCATAACATTGAAACGAGTTCGAATTGTGAGAAAAGAGGAAAGTCAAAGCGCTGAAACGATACTTTAAATTGTAACGTTGCGAAATATTCAAAGTCTACGTGACAGTGAAGGCATCAACGGTGTTCACGTGTAATGTAACGAGCTACATCTACGTTCTAACACATAATTTTGTGGTCAACTTATTGGATAAATACTGCATTGCTTTTTTATACAAACTTTATGAATAAGAAGTTATAGATAAAGAAATGCACATTTTAAAAAAACAACTTCCAGAAGTGGTCACGTGATCTGCACCGTCGTCTGTCACAAGACAAACCAATATGGCTGCTTACATGTCAGGGTTTGTTATCCTTAGCTGATCATATCTACCCAGTTTAACAGACTTTAGTCCTCAAATTTAAAAAAGTATAGACGAGCCCTTGAAAAGACTTAGTTTTCTGTCAAAAACAAGCTTCAGAAAAAGTATTTTAGTTTTCGAGTTTTTTTAGTTTTCGGACCTGCATCATGGCATCTTCATTTGTCGTCGGGGATAAATTCAGACTCAAGGTGACAAAATTATTGTCAAACACGGACTTATCTCTGCCTCGAGCTCTGAAAGAAGAGCTGGAGGATCTTCTAGAAAAGCCCCAGCCAACAGTCCTGCCCTTCAGCACGGCCAGGAAACTCCAACAACACCTCCGAGACCAAGGTGAAGCTGTTTCCAAGTTAAAAGGCTACAGATTCACATTACTGTTTACCTGACGCTGTTTCCCACCTGTTTTACGTCAGAGCATCCTCTGTACCTGCACGAGCTCCTGGAGGACAGCTGTCTGCACCTGCCTGAGGTTGTGAAGCCTCCCAGAGTAAGATCTGTTCAACACACACCATTAGAGACTTCTTCATCATGATTTTACTGTTATTATTTACTAATAAATAAACTGTAAATATGTAAAATCACATGAATCATCCTTTTAAGTAATAAAGTTTTATTTTTTACATCTTTTGATGCCAGTGCAATAATAAAGTAACCAAAAAGTCTCTTTCCAACTAAATCCGCTCTGCTGTGTTTAAACCTTCCCCTTGTGTTAGTATTGGCACTAATCAAAAGTTGTTTCATCTTATCGATCGATGATCGATTAATTAATCAACAGGTTCCTTTCTACGAAAATGTTCTTTTTCTAATGAAAGATAAATTGCAAATCCTTCCTTAAATTCCTTAATAAAAGATTTATTCTTAACAGCAGGAACAACACATTCACACATGGAACAATGCAAACAAAGGTATTATTATCATTATTATGGCATCAAACGCGGCCCTGAAATTATGTGCAATTAATTTATTTTAAGAATATATCAACGAGTATTATGTTTTCACTACATTTTTAAATGCTCTTGTTGAATGATTTCATTTGTGGTGTTAGGGTTGGTTTCGATCCAGTTATGAAAAAGATAAAAGCAAAAACTGCAGCCAAAGTTAAAATCATAAGTGCTCTGTCAGATGCTCATTTGTAGCTGAAAAAGAAAACAACAACATACCAAACAAAGACGGGCATGTCCAGACATTTGAGTTGATTGTTCGGGGTAGGCCCAGGACCCGCGGGAGGGATTATATCTCTCGGCTGGCCTGGGAACGCCTCGGGATCCCCCCGGATGAGTTGCTGATGTGGCCGTGGAGACGGAAGTCTGGGCTTCTCTGCTCAGGCTGCTGCCCCCGCGACCCGACCCGCAGCAGGAAAATGATGGAAGGATGGATGCTAGGGCTGAGTATCACTCCTAATTTCATGAATCGATTCGATTCACAAGAGCAAAAATCAATTAGATTTCGATTAATTTTGATTCGATTCAATATCTATTCATTTTCAGATATTCATGTCACATAAATATTTCTTGAATTTTTATGAAACGCTGAAGCAATTTTTCAACAGTGTGTATTTTATATACATTTAATATTCATGTTTTCATTAAAAATGTCCAGAAGCACTGGCATGTCTCATACATAGCTGTAACATTTATTTGTGAAAATAACCAGTGTTACATGTTGAATAGATTACAGTGTTAACAGAAAAACTACAGTAAAAAAGAATGACCAAATAAAAACTAAGATTTCTTTCTTTAAAAAAATAATTAAATAAAAATAAAATCGATTTTGGGCATTTTATGAATCGATTATTGATTTTTTTTATTCTTGAATCGATTTAAATCGATTAATCTATTTTTTAAACCCAGCCCTAATGGATGGATGGATGGATGGATGGATGGATTGGGGGACTCATAAATAACACCCATCATCAGTGGCTTGGTGTCTGAGTGCTTCTATTTTTCTGATATGACCCCTGCATCCCCATGGTAACCACAACTTCCCGATTTCCTCCCCTTTGCTTCAGAATCCAGAGTTGGTGGCACGTCTGGAGAAGATCAAAGCAAGGCTGGCCAATGAGGAATACAACAGGATGACGCGTAATGTCAACACCCAGGTGCGTCCTCATGGACTGGATCTTCAAGATCATGTTTGACTGAGGAGGCACGATACCAGATATTCGATATGTTGAAACTTTGGCCGATAACTGAAGCGGACGCTTTCCCACCACACTTAGCTGTTGGAGTAATCTGGTTTCCTCTGCTGGTGGATTGATTGTTTCTAAAACAAATCGGACACGTGAATCCTTTCCTACCTAAAACAGACTGGGATCCTTTTGCTTTATATTGGCGGAACGGTCGATATCAGATATTAAATTCTGAAGCAGATATCGGCCGATAATATCATGCATCTCTTGGTTTAACATGTACGAAGGTCAGATGGAAGATGCTGTGAGAAAACGTATCGTTCTGTTTTCAGGAAATCAACAGGAACTCGGGTCTGTCAGATTTTGGACGACAAGGTGAGTGTGCTGCCGATGTTCTGTTGGATACTTGAAGCCCGAGGCTGAACCGTGATTTTTCTCCTCCTCAGTGCGGTCGGTCAAAGCCGCCGTGGTGACCGTCTTCAACTTCCTGGTCACCATAGTCGCTGCCTTTGCCTGTTCCTACATGGGCAGCCAGTACCTGTTCACTGAGACAACAACGGTAAGAGAACATTGCAGCCCGGACAGTAAATGTTAGATATATTTAGTAGAACGTAAACATCATATTTTATTCCCAGTAGAACATAAACATCATATTTTATTCCCAGTAGAACATAAACATCGTGTTTTATTCCCAGTAGAAC
>JBBBVT010048368.1:0-10845 GCA_037177035.1 Craterocephalus eyresii | reverse complement strand
ACTGGGAATAAAACACGACGTTTACGTTCTACTGGGAATAAAACACGACGTTTACGTTCTACTGGGAATAAAACACGGTGTTTATGTTATCCTGGGAATAAAACACGACGTTTACGTTCTACTGGGAATAAAACACGACGTTTATGTTATCCTGGGAATAATACACGATGTTTACGTTCTGCTGGGAATAGAGTATTGGCTCGTGAGGTTAATAAATTATTCTTGCTGTATTTACCGTATCTGGACTTTTCTGGGACTGGGCTTGCAGTAGATGTCCGTTTGTGACATCATGACCTCTAAAACTTTCTAATAAATTCACAGATCTGTCTAAAGAAATCCCTGATTGGATTCATCACCGTCTTTGTGATTATTCTCATCCCTTCTGTTTTAAATAACTGATTATTTCAGAGCTGCAGTCTGGAAAGTCCAGATGCCATTTTCCATTTCATGCATGATTATGCTCGTTCCCTCTGTCATTAAAATCAGTGATTACAGGTTAGCTGTTGTGTTTAAAGCCA
The DNA here is from genome assembly GCA_037177035.1 of Craterocephalus eyresii. NCBI lineage: Eukaryota > Metazoa > Chordata > Actinopteri > Atheriniformes > Atherinidae > Craterocephalus > Craterocephalus eyresii. Next base: position 10,327 of record JBBBVT010048368.1, on the reverse strand, counting down.
GGATCAATCAGAGTGTACGTCCCATCCTGGACAAGTCATTCCAGTTCCACGACTTCCCGCTCATTCCCTCCACACCGTCCGTCTCAGCATGAAACACTGGAAACACTCAGCCATCCATCCACCGTCTGATATGTCTGCTGTCTCTCCAGGTGCCAGCCTTCCCAAGCCCCAGGTGAAGACGGCGTCTTTAGGTCAGGCAGGTAAAGCTCGCTCTCCGCTGCTGCCTGTCTCGGTACCAACAGCACCCGACCTGCAAGAAGAAGGAGGGACGAAGCTTCCAGAAGAGTCCGCCACCAACGTAAGTCTTCCTCTCACAGATCAGATTTCTCCCAGCAAACTCTGCTTTTATCTAAAGCTGGGATATTCATTCACATAAAGGCTCTGTGTATGTATTTCCTACATGTGGGACCACGGCAGGGCCGGCTCAGACCGGTTCGGGGCCCTGGGCCGGATTTTAACTGATATTCAGTCAGTTTCACCATCAGTTCACAGACTTAAACACAAGCTACGCGTTTATTTTCCAGATTTCTGTGCAACAATTTCACCTTACAGGCCCAGTCCCAGATTTTTTTTATGCAAATTAGTTTTTAACATCGACCAGTCAGAGAGCTGTTTTACTGCTGCTGATGGGAAGCCTGCGGGGCCGTTCCTGGATCATCGTAGATCTCTGCTGGTTTAAGCTGCAGCTGGGGAAAGCTGAGTCCTGATGCTGTAACTGGGCTGAGCTGGGATAGGAGAGCAGGAAATATTTCTGCAGAGAGGGAAAGTCTACGTGACTACAGGATGCTTGATGACAATAATGTGTGAACTTCAACACACATTTCCACCCTTAACCTAAACTGTGAGAAGATTACCTAAAGGCTTACACCAACCCGATACTGAAGGAGATATAAAACTTAAAGCATGTTTCTGGTTGGTGCAGGTGGATGCAGGTTGATTGGCTGGGTGTGCACGAGGCTCATTGCTGAGGGATGAAAGAGTTTCTAAGTCGGTTCCTTCGGCTGCTGCTGGTTCTGAAATGATCTGACTTAATATTCGAAGAAGATATTGTGGAGACTCTGGACTCTTTCTGGACCGACTTATTCCCGCCTGTCAGAGTGACGGAGATCCTCCATCCGGCCAGTTTGTCTCGGCGCCAGCATTTTAACGTGGAGAACCGACTTCCTCATGCATCGCACTGGTTGACAGCTGCCACGGTAACAAGATAATCAAAGTTATTGACTTGTGCTGTCGGAGGGTTTAATGCTGCTGCTGACTGATGTCCCTCTGACAGCAGGCGGATGAGTTGCGGCTCCACGGAAAAACCTCTCCCAAATTACAGCTTTGAGCCGTTCTGGTATCTGATATAGAGTCTGAACTCGCTCGGGCTCAGAAAGAGAAAGAAATTAAGTTTTAACTTATTGAAACACACAGCCTCGTCTTAATGAGGCCTGTGTGATAAAGCAGCCATGTAGACCAAGTCCACGGTCTGCAGGGGGTCTACAGCATGGTCTACCATGTAGAGTCTTATTTTAGACATGATCTACCACATAAACTCTACGTTGTTCTCAAACATGGCTTAGTTTTGATCTTGACATCTTCGTTTATTAAACGAAGGAAGAAGGATGGGAGTGATTTCTGATGAGAAAAAGGTTTTCGGTGATTTCCAACTCCAGTGTCTGATGAAAATGATCAAAGCTAGTTTGAAGTATTTGATGAGTCATCAGTAAATATCCTCAGACTTCCTCCGGCTGGAGACATCAGCCTAAATATGAGCTGAGATATGGATGAAAAGCTGAAGAGAGGGAAACATTAAATATTTTAAAGTGAAATCAGGACTGAGACGCTGCAGCTAAATCTCAGAAACTGACCCAGAAAGCAGGATCGTTGTGTTTGCAGAGACGGATGTTTGTCGTTGGTTCTACACCTGTTTGCTGCTTCAGCCGAGGAATGAAACAATGTTCCTCCCCCACAGAGACGGGGGGGGGTGGCAGTGAAAAGAAGAATAATGGTGGAGAAGAAGCCGTGGGGGGAGGGAGTGGGGGTGGGGTTAGATGAGAAGAAGAAGACTGAGTGGAAAAAGAGGGACGGCAGGATGGATGAGAGGAAGTGTGGAGGTGAAGGATGGAGAGACTCGGCGGTTCAGAGGACGACGAGACAAACGACAAACGATGATGTCGGGACGCGTTAAATATTCATACGATCCAATGACAACAGGACGAGAGGCGTCGCCACGGCAACCGGACGGGGAGGAAGCAGAGGATGACACGGAGGAGAAGGAAGGAAGGAGGAGGAAAGAAACCTGGAGGTGTCGCTGTTGGGGCTGGAGGGGGAGGGTTGCCATGACAACGGAGGAACGGGGGGGAGAGGGGAGGATCCGCTGTGAGGGGAGGATGAAGGTGAGAGGAGAAGATGAGCTGGAAGGATGGAGAGAGAGAGGCGTTAAAGGTCAGCAGGTCTGGAATCGATCTTTTCCCATCAGCCCCTCCGGCCGATCCATCACACGCTCGCACCCGATTGGCTCGCCACGCGCGGAGAATAAATCACGCATCGCTTATCCTCCGGGAGGAAACGGGGGAGGCGGCTACTTCATCATCTCCATCTCCACCCGGTCAACTTCCTGTTAACCGGCCAGTCACAGCGCAGCATGCAGACAGGTGAGGCAGCAGCAGGGGATCGTGGTTGTGAGGCATCATTGAGGCGTTTCTGGCCGTTCCGGGTCAGAGACGCGACCCGAGGCAGCGTTTGTCTGCTAAAGTGGAAACTGGATGAGCTTTATGATTCCTCTCTGACTGAAAGGAGACGTGCAAAGGTCAGCAGGTGTAATATCCAGATAAAAGCGCTCTCCTCTCCTTTAATGGGCTTCACTCCGCCGTTCTCTCACATCCTGGTTTTTTCCGTATGAAACGAAACTAAAAGCTGAGTCTGAATATCTGCTGATGCTGTGGCTGCTTTAAACATTTTTATCCAATGAGAGGACAAGCCTTTCATTTCATTTAATTATTTTAACTCCATTGGCTGTTTAACACAGCTGGTCTTCCTGGAGTCTACCCAACAGCATATTCACATTATTTTACTATTAGCACATGAATAATTATTATTAAGTAAAAATGAAAGAGAACAAAAAGCAACCAAACAAAACAAAGACAAACACAAACTAGTTTATATCAGCATTATTTCCATAATAACTCTGCATACTCTACTGGTTATGTTGACAATTATTTAATGTCTCTGTACATTACAGTTTTCTTTGCAATTCCCTTGAGCCGCTACTGTCCTTGTGTGGCCGAATGTGGACGTTGGGATGATGCAGCTGCAGCTCTGAACCTCCATCAGGCCGTAAAAAAACCTGTGAACGTCGGTAAACTCAAGCAGAGGAACGTTATGACAGCAGTAATATGACGTCATACACAGAGTGGCCAGCAGGAGTCCCACAAGGCTCTGTACCTGGAACGTCTTCTTGCGTTTCCTCCTGCACTGACCAACACCTGGCCACATAAATCCCATACGAATAGATGGTTTCCGATCTCTGACGTAGTCAAGGGTCAGGAAGATTGAATATATGTAGAATAAATGTAATTTAATCTGTAATTTAACAGAATGAATGTAATTTAATACAATAAATGTAATTTCATCTGTAATTTAATAGAATAATTGTAATTTAATACAATAAATGTAATTTCATCTGTAATTTCATAGAATAATTGTAATTTAATACAATAAATGTAATTTCATCTGTAATTTAATTGTAATTCCGCGACCCGACCCCAGATAAGCGGTAGATAATGGATGGATGGAATTGTAATTTAGTACAATAATTGTTATTTAATCTACATGCGTGTTAGAGGGAGCAAACTGGATGTGAGATTTCCAGCCTAAATTACTGAACCAGGTTAGACTGGATTTATTCCTCTTTACACTTTCACCTACACCTTGCCTTCCCATTTCCTGGTTATGGACTGGAGTGACTGGTTTTGTGTTATTATGGGAAATGTGCACTACTGTTATATTATCTAACTCTCTGGATTCATGTTGTGCTTTGTGGAGATTATTATTTTAATCTAATAAATAAAATTAAAAATAAAGAAATAAAGGATATTTTGCTTCGATCTGCTCTACTTCAGGCTTTAAAAGTTTTACATTGGGACAGTTTATCGTGCTGTGTGTGTTGTCCCATTTTCAGGAATCGGTCTAGACTGGTTTCCCTTGTGGATCTTGTTATTTGTCCTGTTTTGACTGGAAATCTATTCATGACCAGGAGGCAAAACCAGTTAAAAGCTTTAACTGGACCAGACTGATATCTGTTGCTATAAACGGTTCGATCTCAGCTCTGATCTGTGTGGTTTTTTCCTGTAGTCCCTGGTGGCGTGTATGTGCTGCATCATGCAACACTGTTTGTTCAGTGAGAGAGTGGCAGAATGAAACGCTGCTTCAATGAAAAGAAAATCACTTTTCATAATATTCTCCTGAAACAATAAGTAGCTTGAATCTCCACATTTTCAGTCCAAAACACAGAATAAAAGGGAGAATATGGAGAAGTATGTTACATCTGTAGTCTTGCTATAAAATATTATTTTATTTTGGTTTGAATGTGAAAGCATCAAACGTCAATAGTTGCAGTTGCAGTCATTAGTCAGGTCCCAGCCGGCCTCCATACCGCACCCTGTGCATCATGTGAGCGTATTACAGTTATTAATCCGGTCTCAGCTTTCCTGTCTACCACACGGATGTATTCCAGTCATTAAACCAGTCGTAGCCACCCTCCATACCATGGGAACATATTCCAGTCATTACTCTGCTCCCAGCATTCCTCCATACCATGGGAGCGTATTCCAGTTATTAGTCGGGTCCCAGCCTTTCCTTTGGTGAACAGGAGCTGTAGGGTTGAACCAGAGAAGTAGACCTTGTGGTTCCAGGCATTAGTCAGTACCCTCTCTGGTTATGGGTTCCCTCTGTTCTCTGAGAGCTGAATGGGAAGACGTTTCCTGATGGTGCGACCCGTTAATGTTTGCTTTGTCCCGTTGCAGGTGTACGAGCAGGACGACCTGTCGGAGCAGATGGCCAGCCTGGAGGGGCTGATGAAGCAGCTCAACGCCATCACCGGCTCCGCCTTCTAACCCGGACTCTGTGCCGCGGGCCGGCTCTGGTTTCTGCCGGTCTGGGGTCAGACGGCAGGAATAAAATTGAATAAACTGCAGCCATACGGCGATAACTCCACAAACTGGATTAGCGTTGAAGAGCTTCTGAAGGAGTTCGAAATAAAACCCGACATTCTTTGACCTCAACCATAGAACTATGAAATCCAACGCCTCGCGCCTGGACTTTGCGGACCAGGTGGACTAGTTTGGTCTCCGGGTCGTGGAATACGTCTTTCTCCGCTGAGCCTCTCTGAGCTCGCCGACCGTGGCTGCACGTCACAAACTTTCATCTTCTGGGTTTTGACACCTCCAGGATGTGTGACAGCTGGAACTAAAACACCCTCAGCCACCAAAGTCTCACCAAAACCATCTTTTTTACTCGTGTCCCACGTTTCCCGTCCAGATATCCCACAACTGGCCGTGAAAATCCCGGATCGCGCAAAACTTTTCTTACTGGACTGTAAAAACCTCCGTAGACCCCAAAGTGCTGCTCTTCACCCAAACTTTACTCCCGAAGAACCCAAGGAACTTAAATCTTCACCCACGACGAGGTGTTGCTGCCAAATTCTCATTTTCTGTGATCTTATCGTGACTTTTAGCTCCGGTCCATCCGGATCCAGTCCAGCGCCAGCGAAGGATCGTCCGGACCGCGGACGAGCTCCGACGTTGGACGTAGCACGTGTCGCCCCCTGCTGGTGATTTTATTTGTGTTGCTACATGAATTCTCTCCTGATATGTAGTGACTGATTACACCTGCTGATTGGACGATCCCTTTCATTTACATCCAATCATAGAAGCCGATGGGGCGTCTTCTGATCGATCAGTTTGGGCACGTTCTCATCATGTCGGGGGAACTTTGGCCCAATCCCATGTCTGATTTTTACCCTTTCCTTTGCCTCGTAAACAGAGCTCCGGGGGAGAGTAACACCAATCGCGTACACCATCCTACGTCCCTGCTGGCTTTTACGTAAGCAATCGCTTAAATCCGGAGGAATCTCTGATCCCTGCGTTGGCTGTTAGCGTCTTGTTTTACATTAGCCTGTTAGCGCTAAGCACTATCCCAGTTAGCCTTTTATTTTGTGTGTATTTTTTTAAGGAAATGAGCGTTGCACGTAGGAACAGCGTTAAACAAAAAAGCACAACGGTTGTCGTGCATTTTAAACGTTATTATCGAGGGAAAACTTGTTTGGACTCGGTTGCAGCCATCTTACCGGATTTGCTCGACATTCTGGGAGATTTTTCAGTCCCCTTTGTTTTAAGTGAGCTCCTGAAAATCCTCGTTCGTAAGGGTGTTTAGCGCCGGTACTTGTTTTACCCTTTGGGTTTGGAACAGCCGACCCTACAAGAGCAAAGCTAACGGGCCGCGGGCCGACATGGGATTGGGCCTTCATGTGCTCGTTCAGGGGTCACCTGCTTCTTGGGAGAAAAGAAAAACGTTCTCTGATGTTCTGGTTGCTCAGTCGGGGAGCCCCGCCCAGTTCTTCCCGTACGATCCTCTCACGGATGACATCTAGACCCGACCCCTGGGTCTCAGGGGACACCAGAAGAACTGGGCCCTGAATGCAGCATTTCGCCCCTGGAGCTCCGGGATGCACATGTCGGTGTTCGCTGATCGGACGTGCAATCAGTTTTACGACCCGGTTTCAGTCCCGGTCCATCGGAGCCGGTGGGGAGGGACTCGGGCTCAGATCGGATGAGACGGGGGTCGAGCTCTATCGGACGTGGTCGCCAACGTGGGGAAACCTGCGAAGCGTCTCTTTATGTTTACTTCAGGGTTTTTTGTTTTTATAGGAAAACAAGAGAAAAAGAACAAAAAGATCTACGTGAAGAACGCATCTTCCACAAAGTCTATTTTTACATTTCCTGTTTCAGATGGGTTTTTTCTTTTTACGTCTCTGCAGATATCTGACCCAAGACAAAAAGCGACGATCTCCAGCCTCATTCAGTTCCGACATCTGTGATTAAGCTGTAGAACTCGGATGTTTTCAGTCGTTCTGGGGTTCGTACGAGGGCTTATTCTGTACGAGGTGGTCGGGGAGCAGCGGGCGTTGAGGGGGAACTCTAACGTGAGGTCGGCCGGGACACTAACTTTAGCCGTCTCTTAGCTTCTTTAATCGACTAGATTTACGACGGCAGGGCAGAAAGTCGGGCTTTGAGAGTTAGACTAGAACTAGATGAGTCGGGACGTCTTTGTCTCGACTGAAAGAGAAAAACAGAATTTAGTGAAACGTTTTAGAAAAGAGAGCGAACGATGTGTACACTGACAGAATCCTGACGAGCTGATTGGCCAAACCACAGCGAGGTGAAGATCGGGCTTTTCTTTTCACGCTGCTGCAGCAAAACGCTTTCTGACCTGCAACCTTTGTCAAACAGAATTTATTTATAAACCCCTATTCACACATTATAAATAAACTTTATTTATAAAGCGCTTTTCACGCTTTATACATAAACTTTATTTATAAAGCACTTTTCACGCTTTATACATAAACTTTATTTATAAATCACATTTCTCGCTTTATAAATACACTTTATTAAAAAGCACTTTTCACGCTTTATACATAAACTTTATTTATAAAGTACTTTTCATACTTTATACATAAACTTTATTTAAAAATCACATTTCTCGCTTTATAAATACACTTTATTTATAAAGCACTTTTCACGCTTTATACATAAACTTTATAAAGTACTTTTCATACTTTATACATAAACTTTATTTAAAAATCTGATTTCTCGCTTTATAAATAAACTATTCATAAAGCACTTTTCACGCTTTATACATAAACTTTATTTATAAAGTACTTTTCATACTTTATACATAAACTTAATTTATAAATCACATTTTTCGCTCTATAAATAAACTTTATTTATAAAGCACTTTTCACGCTTTATACATAAACTATTTATAAAGTACTTTTCATACTTTATACATAAATTTTATTCAAAAAGTCACATTTCTTGCTTTATAAATAAGCTTTATTTATAAAGCACTTTTCACGCTTTATACATAAACTTTATTTATAAAGCACTTTTCACGTTTTATACATAAACTTTATTTATAAATCACATTTCTCGCTTTATAAATAAACTTTATTTACAAATCACATTTCACAGTTTATACATAAACTTTATTTACAAAGCACTTTTCACGCTTTGTAAATATAACTTTATTTATTAAACACTTTTCACGCTTTACGCATAAAAGAAATAAAATAAGGCAGGTTGATCACCCCCCACCCCACCCCCAAACACACACACACATACACACCTATACACACACACAAACAGGTAAACCCACTTGCTGATTCATCCTGCGGGGGAAAGCGTTGCTGCAGCAGGACGACTTACAGAAAGCTGCCTTTTTTTCCACAGTGTACAGACCCACTAGTGTAGATTTGGCTTTTTATAATCAAATTTAATATATTATTATAATTATTATTATCATTATTATTATTATTACTTTATTTTTTGTGTGAAATCTGTTATTAATAAGGTGACATTTAGTGTAAATTTAGTTTAGAAAAGGATGAAATAGGGACAAAGACTGAAGTGCTGTTTTATTTTTCCTTCACTGCCTTAAATAAAAGGTCTTATTTTGTTGAGTTTCTTAATGAAACGAAGTTGTTGTTTTTCTCCCTTTCATCTTATCATCAGCCTGGACTCCATCACATCCGTACAGGTCTTCTTCATCCCTGTATGAGACAGGGACGGTCCCAGCATCCTGGACCCGGACTCTAACAGGTCTGCGTGGTCCCTGTATGTCGGGGCTAGGCTGGGTAGCTGGATGCTTCTGCTGCTTTCAGGGGAAATCGGACAACACGGATCCAGAGCAGCCGATTCCCATGTTGGTTATTTATCCAATCAGCTGATCACAAACCGTTTTTATATCTGGGATCAGGTCTGAAAGCCAAGCTGCAGGTTCAATGTGAGGTCCAGAGTCCAGGGTCTCCGGTGGACCAGATCAGAGTGGTTCAGACTGGTTCAGACCGGATCTGACTGGTTCAGTCTGGATCAGACCGGATCAGATTGGTCCAGACTGGTTCAGATCGGATCTGACTGATTCAAACCGGATCAGACTGGTTCAGATCGGATCTGACTGGTTCAGACTGGTTCAGATCGGATCTGACTGATTCAAACCGGATCAGACTGGTTCAGATCGGATCTGACTGGTTCAGACTGGTTCAGATCGGATCTGACTGATTCAAACCGGATCAGACTGGTTCAGATCGGATCTGACTGATTCAGATCGGATCTGACTGGTTCAGACTGGTTCAGATCGGATCAGAGTGGTTCAGACCGAATCAGAGTGGTTCAGATCCGATCTGACTCGTTCAGTCTGGATCAGGCTGGTTCAAACAGGATCAGACTGGTTCAGAACAGATATGACTGGTTCAGACCAGATATGACTGGTTCAGACCAGATATGACTGGTTCAGACCGGATCTGACTGGTTCAGTCTGGATCAGGCTGGTTCAAACAGGTTCAGACTGGTTCAGACCAGATCTGACTGATTCAGACCGAAACAAGTGAAACTTCATTCCTTCTCATTTCAGAGTTTTTCTCTGTTTCTGTGAATCAGCGAGTGAAAAAGCAGCAGAAAGTTCCAGAAGAGAAGCAGAAAGAGGGAAAGGGGGGTTGGGGGCTCCCAGGGCTCAGAAAACAGAAATTATTGTTGAGAAGAAATGATTTGGAGCTCATCTCATCAGGGTGAAAGGAACCAAATTAAAACCACCTTATCTCCGTTCACACAGACAGCGTCTTCATCTCCGAGGAGGAGGAGGAAGACTAGTCAGTGCAGCGGTTAAAACGTGCATGTTCTGTTCATGTGAGTCAGGAGGGAGGCTGATGACGACGATGATGATGATGATGAAGCTTTTACCCACCATGTTGTACGCAGTGCTCTGTAATGCCCTGTAGAGCAGTCCCACCGTCCTTTTATAGAAATGTTATTTCAATGGTGCATTCTTTTGTTTGATAAATAAAGTTTGATACAAAAGCAAATCAGACTCCATCACTGATCAGCTGATCGCACCGATTACCTTCTTATATCACGTATAACTGATGATAATGATAACAATCACATTACTTATCTGCAACATGACGATGCAGTGGAAGCTGGAAGAGGCACAACGATTGACGTCTCCGTAGTTTAGTTTGAGTCTCTCTGTCGGTGTCTGACGTCTCCGTAGTTTAGTCAGAGTCTCTGTCGGT
>JBBBVT010048134.1:0-10855 GCA_037177035.1 Craterocephalus eyresii | reverse complement strand
GTTGACCACATCTGACGCGAAACTGAACACCAGCTAGAAGACTGCACTATATTAATTTTGACTTGTCACATGGTAGGGAATGGTAGATATATAGCCCCCCCCCCCCCCCCATTTTTTCTTGGGTTGGGCTTTAAAGGGCTAATTTAGGTTTATGATAGGCTTACAAGATTAGTAACTTGTACGTGTTTAAGAAAAACAAAATACAATAAAACTCAAAATTATCTTGAAAATACAAGGATAACAGATGAAAAACTATGGTAAAGTTTTAGTTAATATTAATAAACTAGGAAACATTTGAAGGTAACAAACTGAGATGGAGGATCGAAAAGCGGACTGGTAAGTCAGACTCTGCATCGATCTGTCGTGGTGAAGAGGGAGCTGAGCCAAAAGCCGAAGCTCTCGATTTACCCGTCAATGGTCACGAGCTCTGGGTAGTGAGCAGCGAAATCGTGAATACAAGCGGACGAAATGAGCATATCCTGCAGGGTGGCTGGGCTCTCCCTTAGAAGTAGAGTGAGGAGCTCAGAGTGGCAGAGAAAGGCAGATGAGGTGGCTCGGGCATCTGGTCAGGATGCCTCCTGGACGGCTCCCTGGGGAGGTGTTTCAGGCACGTCCCACCGGGAGGAGACCTCAGGGTAACCCCAGGACACGCTGGAGAGATTACATTTCTCACCTGGACTGGGATCTCCCCGGATGAGCTGGCTGAGGTGGCTGTGGAGAGGGAAGTCTGGACTTCCCTGCTTAGGCTTCTGCCCCCGTGACCCGACCCCGGCAGCGACAGATGGATGGATGGAAAATGAGACTCACCTGAGTAATAGGCCCCTTTTTTCTCCCCCCCAACTAGAAAGTGGAAGTACAGAAGGAGATGTACCAAAAACTGGGTGGTCTTTCACAAGCTGAAGGTAAATATTGTCCTTGTCCCATAAATTAACTTATATAAGTAAAACAAAGCAAAAACTATACTGCTATAGTATGTCTCATTAAAATTAAAAATTTAGTAAGTTGAAAAAGGTAATTGTTTAAGATTCAATTTTTGGCTATTTTTTTGTTTTCCTCATGGAAATGTGTGTTCAGAGTGCATTACACACCAATCCAGGTAAACCTGCTGCACTGTGAATATCTCGTCTCTTTTTTAATCTAACACTGTTGGCTCTGATGTCTTTTAGGACTAGTTCAGCATGTTTGATCAGCAGGGGTTCGGCCACTGAGAGACATCACTACAAATAGTTTTGGGACTGACCTCTGACGCATACTAATGTCGTGTCCATAAATGTTTTTTTTTATTTTGAAGCTTTACCTCTTCTTCAGGCCTTTTACTGCTTGCTGTTTGAGATGGCATACAACAAACAGATCAATTATGTCTTAATGAAACAAGACAAAGATATTTTTGTACTGCACACATCTCATGCTGCACGTGTACAGGTTGGTCTTGTGATGAAGAGGTTAAAAACTTAAATAGCATGTTTTGTTGTTTAAAACACAGTTAGTGTAATTTAGTAACAATAAATGGTGCATAACTGAGGCAGAAACATGTTGAATATTACAAATGGAGCTGATGTGAACCAGACTTTACACATGGTTTGTTTACATTTGATCTCACTGAATAGTTCAAAAGCTCATGCTCCTTTCTGCACAGGTAGTTTGATTCCCCTTTAACAGTGTGTTTAAATGCAGATTTTTCTTTCTTTCAAGTTAGTGGCAAAGTGAGGAAACACAGTACAGGGTCCATCCATTAGCATCATTTGGTGTATAGAAGCCCTTACATGTCCAGCTATTGTTGAAATGTTTTTCTTCTGATTCTCAGCTATAGCAATTGTGAGAAAAATGGTGGCAAAGGCAGGCTCATCATCCATCGTGCATGACGATGCACAGGCTTCTTTGATGCTGGTCAGCAGTCCGTGTGAAGTTTCAAGCTCAGATGATGGTATGTTCAAGTCAAAGCATTGATAATTGAAATCTTTTCCATATGTTTCCATATGTTTTGGACATTAAAAGGCCTGTAAGTTACAATCACTGTACCGGTTACTATGATTTTGTCTCTTAGGAGTGCCATTGTTGCATTGTGATCCAGGATTTCCTGCTAATAACAAATCAGAGCAGAAGGATAAACGGCATCAGATTCAACAGACCCAAATTCCCGGTGCGAAATGTAAAATAAGTAAAACTTTTTTTTTTTAAACATATGCACACACAAAAATAAGCACAAATATTTTACCATTTACTTGTGTTTTTCACTGGTTTTGCTCAGACATTGAGTCCAGCTCAAACGAGGAGGCAAATGTGACTGCAGGTCAGTCAATCGAAGCCCAACGCTCAGAGGATGAAGGCACACCTCTGACTGATCAGTCCTGTACTAGCTTCAGTCATCAACCTCCGGACTCCTTTCAACCTTGTGCAGAGATTCCACGTCATGTTAATGTCACGCCTGAGAGTCATGGTAAATATATTCTCCTAGTTTTTCTGCCCATTAACTCTTTTTCTAAATGATATTTGTAATTTTGTGCCTTTTTTGTAGCTTGTCGTATATCATGATAACATGTCATATCCATATATCATCATATGATATCAGATATCACATACCATATGATATGTCATATATAATTTGATATCAAAGGAAGAACCAATCTGCGTGTGCTATTGGAAAAATATTTATTTAGTTATAATCTTTGACAGTTCAGTACTCAAAGTAAGTTCCCAAGGAATGTGAAAACGATATTACAGATCTGACTTTAAAATTGTTAATAATCATTAAAGAAACATGGCCTTTGCTTTGTTATTCCTTATTAGATTTGATATCTTTATCTATGTACACTGCAATCAATATGGCACATTTACAATAGTCTTTCAGTGGAAACTCATTGTGTTTCAGAGCATTTTGTGAATCCTGACAGCCAACAGGAGAGGAGCGATCCAGACTTCCAAAGGCCAAAGAAGTATCTAGACAGTAAACAGAAATCCTGCCGTGGTCTAATCAACAGACCGAATCTCCAGGCTTCTACAGCGAGCACAGCACAGCAGGACCAGTCTGGGTCAAGCAAAGTAGAACAAGCCCCAAAATATTCTGCAGGATCTAAAAAGCCCCTTACTAGAACTCCGATTGGTTAGTGTTGACAACTGAAGTTTTATTTCATTTAATTATTCCATGAACTCATTTGTGCTGATATGTGGCTGTTACAGGGAAACCAGCAAAGGGCTGCAGTAATTTGTCCTTTTACCTGAAAGCCAGTCAGCAGGATATTAAAACAGTTATTGGTGAGTCTGTCCATGGTACACAGCTGCTACTTTTCACAAACCTGTCAGCCCCTATCAACGGCTAACTTTGTATCCATCTTTCATCCTACCTGTACTGTGAGCTCTCTCCAAAAGTCAATCCTATGTTGAGTTTTGTTCTCACTTTCTTTTCCTCTTTCGTTTTCTTACTGAATCAGCCACGGTGCACATTCAAAGCAGCCGGTGTGTTGATACACATGCAATGCGATGCTGATGTCGCTGTAGCATTAAACAAGTCGGGGACTCCCAAGTTTTAAGGTGGTAATGTTCTGTGGTGCGTCTTTTAAGATGTTGTATCCTCATCAGGTATGGGCTCTGTGTGGGAGTGTCGAGGGTACTCTCTGAAAACGTTCTATCTATGTGAATGCTGCGAGAAGATCCTCCCCCGGCATGACATTTGTGAACACATGGTCAGTTTTGACCACCATCTCAAATACTTGGTATGTGTTGTCTTAATGATGGGAATCTAACCTGAGTTTCATATGTGTTGATTGCATGGCTGTACATTTTTCTTGTGCATTGTTCATGTTTTTCAGGAGAAAGAAAAACCTGACCTACTGCAAAGGTTCTGGTTTGAGGAAGATGTGCCCCGTTTTATGAAAATGGACATTTTTAATAACATCGTTGTGCATGAGCTCTCAAAGCAGGAGCGCTACTTCAAGGTGGACGCACAGGTACTTTGTTAAGTCCATAAATCATGACGTTTTGTTGATATGTTTCTGTGTATATTTAACAATATGATTCGCCTCCTGAATTCCTTATTTTTTTAAGTGCATTCTTCTTGAGTCAGGGTTGCACAAACTGATTCGCACAGTGCCCTTTAACAAAGGTAACAGTCAACATAATTTGTGAATATTCATTGCTAAGACTGAAATAACACTCTAACTTGTATAAATTCTTTTTACTCTTTGTAGCTTTAAAAATTGTGCAAAGCATCAGAGATGAAGAGAAACCAAGTTTTTTCCATAGAAACATCAGCGAAGTCCTGCAGAAGAGTGAGTTTTATCAGCACAGTTAAAGTGCCATTTCTTTTAAATCTTTTACAACTTTTTGAAACAATTAATAAAGATTAAAACAAATTTCAGCTTGCCACTGAGTATGCTTGTGACAAAAGCATGGTTCATGAGAGCAGGGGAAACTGAAAATACGTTACAGGTAATAGCTGTAACGCAACAAAGCAGTCAGACACTGAAAACCCAATCTAAAGCTTGCTTCAGAGTAGTTCCCAATGAGGGCTGCAGTTTCCATTATTCTTATTTAACTACAGGACATTTTCAGTTTTATGCTTTCATCTAAATTTATGGGACCTTTTTCTCCAGAAGGGCCTGAATTCTTTGTGGCATAGGTTCAACAATGTGTTGGAAACATCACTCAGGAAGGTTTTCTCATACTGACATGATAGCAGCACACAGTTGCTTCAGATGGATCAACATCCATGATTAGAATCTCCTGTTCCACTACATCCTAAAGATGCTACATTGGATTGACATCTGGTGTTTTTTTAGGCCATTTGAGTAGGAACAAATCATTGTCTTGTTCAATAAACCATTCAGTGATGATTTTAGCTTTGTCCATTATCCTGCTGGAGGTGTCCATCAGCAGGAAGGCACACTGTGGTCATGAAGGGATGGACACAGTCAGCTCAAGTAGGCTGTGGTGTCTAAACAAAGCTCGGTTGGTGCCAAGAGACCAGAAAATATCCCCGATTCCATTACATCACTATAAACCTAAACTATTTATTAAAGGCAGGATGGATCTATGCTTTCATGTTGTTGACACCTAATTCTGTCCCTACCTGGATGTCTCAGCTTAATGGAGACACATCAGACAAGGTTATTTTTCCATCTCCTACTTTCCAATTAGGTAAGCCTGTATGAATTGAAGCTTCAGTTTCTTGCTCTCAGCTGACAAGAAACTCACAACTGCCATTAAGCATAGATAAGTTGTGACCAGTGGTTGTTTGATATACTGTTGCTTTTCTATCCAACCAGTCATCCCATTTTCCTTTTGACATAAAACATTCTTGTCCTGACAGCCCTTTGTCTGTAAACTCTGGTGACAGCTGTGCGTGAAAATCCCAGTATACCAGATTTCTGAAATACTCACACCAGCCCATGTGGCAGCAAAAACTATGCCACATTCACTAATGTACCCTTTCTGATGATCAGGGTAAACGTATCACACGAGTTAAAACAAGTTTAAACAAGTAGTTGCATTCAGTCCGTGCCATGAGATTGGCTGATTAGCCATTTCTGCTAAGTGGCTGAACATGCATCTTACACTGATTTTACATTGCAAACTGCACTTGTTCTTACCACATATTCTCTCTACAACTGTGCACATTGAAATGATGATGAATTACATTGACTATTCAGGGCCCAAATCAATGTGAATGTGTGCTGTGTTCTGTTGCGCAGGCCAGCAGCCTGAGGACCAGCAGAGAGCAGAGAGATGTCTTCCCATAGAGGGATTATCTGAACAAGCTCATCAGACAAAACAGAGAAGAGACAGCGGTAAGATTAATCAAACAACATCTGAGAATGATCCGTTGTAGCAAAACAGCTTTAAGTTCCAAAGAATTTGTCTTGAGAACAACAAGGTGCAGGCAATATATGTTTATATGGTACATTGAAGACTCTAACACATGCCACAAGTTGACTCAGGTGGACTGACTTGGTCTCTTGGGCTTTTGGCTTCTGCTCTCTGTGGTAGGATCTTCCATGTAAACCAGCAGTACACTGTGCAGGGTAAGAACTCCAGAGGAATTTCAGTGCATAAAGGATTATAGGGTACAAGCCTAAGCTTCACACCTGCAGGCTTTGATTCCTCATATGGCTCCTTATAAGGAGTAGCTGATAGAACCCTACGGCTGAAGGATTATTGTAGAAACGTGTGTGGTGAACACTGATGCCCGATAGGGCTCAAGCATGCTTGAAAATCAGTCTATCTCTGAACCTTGTCTAATATCATTCTCAATTATAATGATTCAATAGGACCATTGTATGTAAAAAATAAAAAAAAGTACAGGGTAGTACAAGGGTTTTTTCAGTGACCTTGGGACAGATCATTTAGATTTTTGCGAGCATTAATGCAGGAATGTTCATTAAGATTTTAGAACAACTTAGGCTCCTTATAAGAAGACATTTTTCACCAAAATATTGCATCAAAATATTGCAACATCCCAATGTGTCCATCTTACAAAGGCATGGCTACACAGGAAGAGGGTTTGGGTATTGGATTAGCTTGGTACCATTCCTAAACTATCCCCAAAAAGAGTGTGGAGACTTCTGTATGAAAACACATCAATGATCATGTTCTGTTGCACATGTGGAGACATGCCTGCAGGACTAATGGGATGAAATTGTACATAAAGTTTCATTACTTGAAATCCACAATGCCAAGACCGTTGGGTCCTTTTTTAGAAGTAATGGCAGCGATAAAGTGGTAAAAGTTCTAGTGTTTGCTATTGCAACTGGAGGAACCATTTAGAGCACCGATCAGGCAGAACCTCTCCAGGCTTCACCCAATGTCAGCTCCATAGGGAAGGGTGATTGTCTGTGAGGGAGTTTTAAACATTGGAAGTGGACTTTTGGAAGTTATTTTTCTGCTCATGCTCTCCTTGGAGTATTGATTCCAAAGCTGAGGTTCCAGACCGATTGGTGCCTCTTGGTTGTCATAGACCAACTGAGGCGCGGTACAGCATCTATTGTATGGGCAGCCACGAGTTCCTTAAGTCCATGATTATCATGGTGTTTGGTAACATTGGTGTTGGTTCACACAATAATCTCATGTGTGAACCAACCGAAATAAGAAGTTGTGATGGTGATAACAAAGAGGCTTTCTATGGAAGAGGTCACGGTCATAAATTACATTAAATAATGCTGTTTTTTTTTGTAATCCTGCACAGTGCAAATCACGTGTCAGGTGCCTAAACTTGGAATTGATGAGATCTGCCATAGAACACAAAGGTCCCAGAAAACTTGTGTATTGGGAAACCTTCATTTGTGTCCTTTGTACCTACTGTCTTTAATATAACCCCTGGAATTTGGTTGATTGCGCCTTTTGAGCTCCTGACCTTCAGACATATGCCTTTCTTTTAGTGAGTGAGTTCTCTGTTGCTGGAAATGTATGTTGTGTGGCTATCGTGTTTAAGATAATTTTCTTTGTTTTTTTTTCTAACATTTTTTTGTCCTCTTCAGTTGGGTCAAAATGACCCAAGATTCCTCCCCTCTTTCCCATCTGTTTTTATCATGTACAGTAAGTTTATAGATATGGGTATTCCAAAGATATTCTCCGAAGGACAAGCACAGAGAAAATCACAAATTCTCATTACAGTTATGTCTTTGTTTTCTTGCTTCTCCCTTAGTAGCTGGACAAAAAAGAGACAGGACGTCCACCACTGGAGGCTTGGAGGCCAGAAGAGTCTTGAGTCATCCGGATGAGAACTGTTCCCCTGTTAAGACAGAGCCCATCTCTCCCGGACCATGGAATCATCCAGATGAGAACTGTATCCCTATAAAGACAGAGCCGATCTCTCCCAGACCTTGGAGTCATCCAGATGTGAACTCTTCCCTTGTTGAGACGGATCCCATCTCTCCCAGACCCTGGAGTCATCCAGATGTGATCTGTTCCCCTGTGAAAGCAGAGCCCATCTCTCCAAACCTCACTGTTGGCAAATTTCACACCCCTCAGGAGACCGGCAGTGGTCTTTATCTGCAACCAGAATTCAAACCAGCAGTCTCTAATCACCCAAAATTCAATCCCCTGCTGCATGAGAAACCAGCAGAAGTGTCCTTTAGATCTACATCTCTTACTGTCCGTTCTACAGGCAATCAAGCCCCAGAGGTGTTTGCTAGAAATGAATCCCCTGTAAGCAGGAAAAGGCCAGCTGATACATCTGAGGATCCTTTGCCAGCCAAGTATTCATCCAGCCTAGTCCAGTTTAAGACTGAGCCCAGCTTTCCATCAATGTCTGAGTTTCCTGCAGTCGACCCTGCTGGGAAGTCTACCTTCATGTCTGCTGAGAAGTGCAAAGTGTTGTCAAAGCTGGCAACTTTGTTGCAAAAAAGGGATTTTAAAGCGAATCAGTCTCCCTCCTATTCAGCACAGGTTAATGCTCACACTTTTCGCCACTATGCTACCAGTGCGTCTGAACCTGTAAAAGCTAGATTCGAGTTGAAGTCTGTTAAAACCAAAATGACAGTTAATCAAACAGTGTTTGATTCAAAGTGTCAGCTAGCCGAAACTACAGTGAAGAAAAATCCATTCTCCAACACACTGGAAGGGATGGAGAGAGAAGCTTCTGCTCACTTTGGGTATAACAACCATTTCATAGACACCAGCATCAACTCAGCCTCTTCAGCCCACAATTCAGCTTTTGAGAACTTTTGTAGAGGCAACTTTCCAGTGAGACCTACTGAAAACATAGCTGCTAGTGCTGGTGTACCCTCTGCCACCACAGCTTTCCCCAGTGATCAACATTATCTGCAAGCCGTCAGTGCCACGAACATCACCAGCAATGTGAGCGTGTTCCCACCCAGTTCTGCAGCTCCCAACCCTTATCCAGCACAGTTCCTACAGCAACAAGGCCCCGAGTACAATTTCATCACCTTTAATTCCTCTGCAACTGGCCAGACATACCCCAATAATCACATGTTTTTGGGTTGTCATAATAGACAAGAACATGCCGAGGTGAGCGGCGGCCATCGGATCAGTTTCCACTCAGACACTGTGGCAGTTCCTGGAGAGTACAGCACATACAGCCAAACTGCCTCTTACACAATAGAGCGTTCTGGCAATCGTTCCACTCAGGCTGTTGCAGATTACACAACACCAAACAATAATGCCATCTATGTTGAGGGTTCATCTCAAGTGCACTTGCGACAGGAACTCGATTCAAGCGAGATGTACTCGCTGCAGTTTGCAGATGCTGTCAACCAGCCATAATATGGACATGATATAGCAACAAATAATTCCTCCCCGACAGGAGACCTTGGAGGTGCATCAAGCACCAAGAGCGGTACTACTGCTACCAGGCAAGCAAATGGCCATGTAACCGCTGACTTTCAGTTTGTTTTGGTTGCTGTGTTGAATGTGCTAACAAACACTGAAACCCATATGGCTCAAGTGAGAGAGATGAATGTATTATTACAGTATCCTTTGGTTGTTTGTTTGTTTTATACCCTCAGGCTGTTTTAAATGGAAATAAGAAGTGTGTGCATGTGTGTATATATGTATAAATGTAAATACACATGAAAATAAATTTTATTTCAGACAGATGTGTAAGATTCTTACAATTTGAGTAGGAGTGAGACAGCTTAATGTTCATGTATAAAACTGTCACGTCTTGCTCATTTGTCAGATGTTGATTTTATTTAAGGTAAAAGCATTTTCACTTAGTTGACATAATTGTTAATCCTTTGAATTAAGTGAATTATGTAGGCCTCCATAATAGGCTATAAATGAATGTATGAAAATGTAAATTTTAAAAAGCTTTTCTAGTTTTATTGCATAGCCTACTGTATATATAGTTTTATTATTGAATATATATAAATATATAATAACTTGATGAAGAAAAAGACTTGTCATTTGTCAGATGTTTTTAACTAAGATTAACGCAATTAATTGACATAATTGTTAATCGTTTGATTTAAGTGAATTATGTATTATAGCTTATTTTTTGCCAGTGTGTAGCAGGACTTTAATCTGTTGAGTCAAAATTGTAATTAAGGTCCATATAAGTCGATACATTTATGTAAGAAAATGTAAATTAAAATAAAAGTTTTCTAGTTTTGTCTCATAAAAATATGACTTGATGCAGACAAAGACTATTGTACAGTTTTTCATGTCTTTAATATCGTCACCCGATATGAATTGGGAGCCTTAACCCTGTAACTGATGTATAAACAAATGGCCTGACACAAACTCTGACATTGTGGAAGGTTGCCCAGGTTTCACTTGTCTTCTTTTATTCACACTAAATCAAAGTAAAATTTATTCATAAAGCACTTTTCATTCCAAGAACCACACCAAGTGATGAACATGATTAAAAAAAAGTACGCATATTTAATAGAACATGCCATTACACACCGACCGAAATGGATAACAGCAATTTAAAAAACACTTCATGTATTCCCTTTCACACAGTCTTACCCGCACATCCACATAAAAAAAAAAGGGAACCACTTCAGTTAAAACAACCACTAGCTACATATTCCGTAGCCATAGCAATTGAAGCTAAAAACAGACATAGGAGATCGGAGTTGGGAATAAAGACAACAAAATAACATGATTGTAGATTACAAAAAATTTGACACATCTGGATATAAACTGAACATTTAAAAATCCTTGCTGATGCTTGGTAGAAATGAGAGACCATTATATATCAACTATTCAGCACTCATGGTAATTCAATTAGTACCTCCATTTTGATTATGGCCTTTGACATGTCGGAGCAAGACCTTTTGATCCCACGGTTTGAGTTTTATGGACTGTGTGAAGCGAGCTATGCAGTTATAAGTCATGAGAAGATGCCAATTTTGATTACGTTTTTTTAGGATCTGAAGAGTAATGTGGACAGAAAGAT
>JBBBVT010048075.1:0-10857 GCA_037177035.1 Craterocephalus eyresii | reverse complement strand
ATCATATCATATCATATCATATCATATCATATCATATCATATCATATCATATCATATCATATCATATCATATCATATTATATTAATCTATATTATATTATACGATATTATCTTATATTATTATGCCAATAATTTGAATATTGCTACATTTATTAACTCATATGTAGAATAAAGAAAAGGGAAAAAGGAGAAAAATCCAATTAGATGTCTATTTTTATTTTTGCCCAAAAGATGGTAGTAAAGACTGTTAAAGAACCATCATCTCATCTTGAAGCAATTTTATGTTATAAAAGTCCAAGAAGGTGTTGCTTAGAGAAGACTATGATTTCTTCTTGACATGTAACTCACGTCCAGTTTCACACTGTACAGTCTCATGATGTCTCAGAAGAAGACACGTGTGTGAAACTTATCAGAGCAGTGACCAGTGTTTCCCCTCTGGAGGAAGACTGGTAAAGTAAGTCAGCGTTTGCTTTTGATACCTGGCACCCTGTAAAATTATTTATGAGTGTAAGGGCCAGAGTGATATGTTAAAGCTCAGTAGAAATAGGATCTGCTGATACATAATAACCATATACAATGTCCAGAGTCTTAATAGTAGTGGTAATACAAAATAAATACAGGTTATGATCTAAGGTAAAAGTCAAAGCTAACATCTCTGGATTTAATTAAAGAAAAGTACAATCAGAGAG
The DNA here is from genome assembly GCA_037177035.1 of Craterocephalus eyresii. Taxonomy (NCBI): domain Eukaryota; kingdom Metazoa; phylum Chordata; class Actinopteri; order Atheriniformes; family Atherinidae; genus Craterocephalus; species Craterocephalus eyresii. The sequence goes on along the minus strand of JBBBVT010048075.1, from coordinate 10,169 downwards.
TTTTCATTAAGCTAAAGGCCAGCAAGAAAGAGTGAAAGTTTAAATCTTTCCACTTTGTACCCAGATGGATGGAGAGCAGGTTTACACATATTTGCCAACGCATAGATGTTGGAAAGGCCAATAGATGGCGCTCGTGCTGCGCCTAGATGCCGCTCTCCCGCTGCAGTTGTGCAGAGAAGACGGCCTGGCAGACGGTCGAGCTGAAGTGACGACAGAGCATCGTGTGTAGCCTTACTAGTTTTAAAGTCAGTGTGTGTGCGTAAATACCCTTCAGTAAGTACTACCTTTATTAGTTAATTAATGTAAATCAGCCACGTTACGTAAATATTTTCTAAATAAGTTTGTTTGCCTTAGAGTGTTTAATATTCTTGTTACGGTTTGGCTAAAACTTTATATTGCCGTAGGCTGTTTGTATTGCTTCCTGTATGCAGTATTTTCCTATTTTCTATTTGTTTATGACGGCAAAGTTATGGCGTTATTGGTAAAAGCGTTTTATGGTCATACTATTTAGACATTCTGATTTATAAATCCAGAAGCCTCGTCTTCGCTTGTAATGGCGCATGTTCACCTGTATTCCCGAAATGGCCGCTAGATGTCCTCCACGTATCATGCAAACTGCATTTGAACTACAATTTCCCTGAAGTCATTCAGCTTATATAGCCTTGTAAATCGTTTTGTCATGTATGGTAAATAACCAGTTTGTTTATAAGGGTACATTATCATTTATGTTGATTAGTCATTATTCTTATCCTGATATTGTTAGTAGCAACCAGATATATTTAATATTAATCTGTTTTGCTTGTATTTTCTTTCTTTGTATTTTAGACCACACAAAAACTCAACCTGTACCCAGTAATCAAACTTGTTAAACCTTACTTCAACCTATATATCAGTCCTGTGTGCCCTCCTGTGCATCGCTGTGCTTCTGATGAGGCCAAATAAATAAGCCAAGTTTATCTGAAGACCTGTGTTTTTACGGACACACCAGGAAGACACCCTTTATCCTCACCTATACAGTCCATCACCATATTACCAGAGCTCAATTCAATAATAGAAAAGTTCCATAATATCTGGACATCACATTTAGTGCAAACATGAACATTTCATAGATGTTAAGATACTGGACCTACATGGCTGCACCCTCAAACTGCACCTCTTTCGGAAGTTAATTCATTTTGCCTGCATCACATCATTTATTGGTGATTGTAAAGACTTGTTAGGTTAGGCATGTGGCACAGCGCTCCACGATTACGTCGGATGTGAAAATGATGGCATGTTTCTGTGTGAATACAAATGGATATAATATAAGCTGATGACAAAAAAGATCTATTGGTTTAAAAAACGTAATCTATGATAGTTTGAACATTTTATTTAGAGAAACTGATGCGTTGTGCGGGCATTGCATGCAGAGATGCTAATACAAGCGATAATTGTGTTGATCCCTGTCTGACCACACAATTGTCAGCCTTGTTTCTTGGATTGTTGTTTGAAAAGGTACCACAAAAAGGAAGAATCAAATAAGCAATGAACAACCACAAATGAGCCAAAAAAAAGAAAAAAGAAAATGAAAACAGCAGGGAGAGTTGTGATGCGGTGAGCACCGCAAACGGTAAAACTTACAGATGTGTAAGTTAAAATGAAAACAGTTACGTTTTTTGTTTTTTTTATCTTGCACCAAGCGAACTTTGAACTTAAAAAAAAAAAGCAATTTCCTAGGTCCTTATGGCAAAAAAAATAATCCTTTCATAGATTAACAACTTTATCTCAGACTCTGGAAAGGGCAACAGAATAAAAGCATTTTTTTCATTGGTGTGATGAGAACTTTTCTTATTGAACTCTTTCATCTCACAAAATGCCATTGCTTTGGAGAAGTGGCAGACTGGGGGATTATCTGTTGATGTCTGTGTGCCCAAACAAATGAAGATCCAAACAGTCTGTAGGTATGTGGCTGTTTGTTCCTTTTATTTTGGCTTTGCAGCTCTGGGTAAGTCTCAACCTTTCAATAAAGGCCTGTTACCTGAAATAATGATGCATGGTCCCACTATACGTTCACCGGAGCCAGACTTCAACCTGTAAGAAAGAACAAGTCAATGAATCCATAAAGTAAATGATCTGGAACACACAAATCCACTTTTTGTCATTTCCAAAATAATGAAATAGTTTGACATTATAGAATTAAACAACCTCTGCAAAACATACGTCCATTGGGACCAAACTGTAATTCACTTTCTACTGCTTTCGCACAAATTGCATTCAGTGAACACAGTCACCAAAATTCATGAACTCTTTTCAGGTCAGTGCCTGCAAAAAACCCTACACTTTAGAGCACATTTTTCAAATAGTAACACACTTTGTTAAAAAACAGGTAAATATAAATCATAACAGAGTGATGGGGGAAACATGGGGAATTTCTGCTGCTGCCACATTGAAATATATGGAAAATCACCCCAGGCAGTCTCCGGGAGAAATATCCCCACACCCAGTGTTCATTGCATCCAGCAAGGAGAGGTGTTTGTGTGAAAAGTGCCCCTAAATAGGGCCAAACCCAGATCACCTGAATAATCTTTTAATTTATTTTCATCGTCAATATTTTGATATAATTTAAATATATTTCAATGTGTCAGCAGCAGACATGTTTTCTTCTCTGGCGATGCAGTGTGGGTTCAACCTTTTTCAGTGTCTCATCCATGTTGTAGGTGGTGCAGAAAGCTGCTATGTTTTTGAAATTATCTATCCAAATAGAGAGAGGTGGATTTTGTCCCCAATTATATTCATATTGATGTTGTCACTAAATCCAAACGGTTTCTTCCATCTGTCTACATTTTGTTTGTCTGACCTGTTTCCTACACCGAAATATTTCACTGCAGAGCAATTCTTCATGTGCTGTAGGCTGTTTTCAATGGGCTTTATTACCTCCCTCCCACTACATTTTAAATTCAACACTCAGATTTGACATTTTCGCGTCTTCCCTCACAGTTAATTGCTGTTGATCTTCATCACTAACTCATCTCCGAAAGGAATTTCTGAGATACCTTGTTTTACTTCATGCCTGCAAACTGGCATGGTTTGCATCTGTCAAGTGTTCTCTGCACAACTTATAGTCAACAGGCTTTTATAAGCTAGCAAAGAAGAAATCTTGTGTTTTTTGGTCCGTCCCACAAGGTAAGCTGTGTCTGCTTCAGCGACAGCACAATGACGCTGACATCCATGTCATTTACGGATGACAATCTCAAATAATCAGAAGCACCCCTCGATAAGGCTCGGGGTAGCTATGTTTCACTGATCCACTTGTCTTACAGGATCTGTGTGCTTTTCTGAACACGGCTTTCTGTCACACACCACTGACAAGGGAAGAAATATATTTACCCTCTACCTCACTTGGGGAAAAAAATCACAACGTTACATTTCTTAGAAATAAAAGGGAGAATGAAACATTTGTGAAGCTGTATCTCTGGTAGAAGGAGGGTGCTGCGTATCACTTACTGAGAGAATACTTGACATGCCTTTATATACCATCAAGCACACTTTAATATGTGTAATGATGGCCAAGCAGTAAATAAGCCTTGAAGCTGTGTTAATTAGATATTCTGTTCAGTTTCCCAGCATTAGTGACAGCCCCAGAGAGAGAATGTGGACTAAGAAAATTTATATTATTGAAATTGCATGCAGCAATATGCAATTAAATTCCATACCTGTGTTCCCAGAGGTTAACCTGGCTGTAGTTAGATATACAAAGTGATTATATACCATTGAATAAAATAAAGATTTAAAGAAAAAACAACCAACGCAGTGCAACTTGATGAATAGTGATATTTTTTAATTTAATTTAATTTAATTTTAATGCAGCATAATATTTAACAGACGTATTGATACTTTTCACTTTAATTGAAAACATCATTTCGACAATTTGAGCGAACGCTTTGATTATGACCTCTGGAGATGGTGGTGCAGTTTAAACTCATGAAGGGGACACAAAAAAGTATGGGAGGCTTGTTTGAAGAGCATATATTAACTTTACTTTGATGCATTTAAAATGCAAATCAGGAAAACCTGATGACAAATGCAGTGCTAGAAAAAACTTTACATAAAATAAATGGCATAGAAACTGGACAGTGTGGAGCCACAATGAAGCAGATAGTGTGACAGCCTAGAAGCAGAAACCATCAACTCTACTCTTAGAAAAACAAGGAAATCATAACTAAGGAAGATCCTCAAAGGCATACTAGAAATCTCCTTCCCTGTGTTGTCTGGTGGTGAAGACATGAAAAGAAATTTCCATTTCAAATAAACAGATACACTGATGCTATGAAAAAAGAAGATGCAATTAATGTCCATTAACACAGATAAAGTGATTTTCTTTTTTTTGTTTTTTGTTTTTACAATTGCTTAAGCTCAATTTTGAAAACAGGGCTGGAAAGTGACACAAAATGCAGAACACCTGCAACATGTAACAGTTGTAAAACTATATTGACATTTATAAAAACATAATTATGTTACAGTACGAAGTGTATGAGTGATTAGTTTACCTGTTAGTGAAGTACACAGAGAAAGCTGGTATTTATAACATGGTAAATTACAAAGGGAATTACAAAGAAGTGACAATCTGATAAGCTTCTGTGTATGAAGGTGTGTTTAGTGTTTCAGAAATCACTGTGTTCTGTAAAAAGTGTGAAGCTGACTTTGTGTTTATGGTGAGAATCTGGTCTAATGTTTTGCTCCTTAAGGGGTTCCAAATTGTGTAATTCTTTTGTCTTTAGTGTTTATATAGTCATGAAGTACTTTAACTTTGCCACAAATTTATAGCTTTGCCCAATTTCACAAGAGGCATCACAAAGTTCACAAAGGAGTTCGTGCCTCTTAACAGCATATTTTGTTGTGATTCTCTCTTTTGACAGATTTGGGTTATATGAAGAGAAATAAATTATATTTTCAATAGTCCGCAGCATTGATCTTGTGTTGTGTTTGGTGAATTTACCATGCTGTAAAGTAGCAATCTAACTACTGACCGGTAGAATTGCTAAAACTTAAGTTAAACACAGCAGTGTGTAATTGGTTCAAGCAGAATTAATCCTGGTGAAATAATTGTTATACCTTGCACAGAATCTGAGGTGCTCTGCGATGTGGGTACGGTGCTAACTTGTTTGTAGTGTTTAGAAATTTAAAGGGGAAGTTTGGTATTTTGCAAGCTGGACCTATTTTCTGGCATGAAATATGATCATTTTCTCATCCAGACCGTTTTGGTGCAACTTGAACTCATTCGGAATATATTTATATCCACACGCGATCAGCATAAATCCATAAAATGTAGCGATCAGGGCAAGTGCCGCTCGGCCTCCAAATAAGGCATTATCTGCCACAAAACTCCATTTTACCAATGTCTTGTTAGCAAATGCTAGTCAGATGGAAACATCTTGTATACTCTTTGTTGTTGTCATTCTGGGGTTCTTTCAAGCCTCTCATGCGTACCTGCCACAGTCACTATCATGGCACCATAGTAAGAGGGTGAATGCACTCCCCGAATGCTCTCATTATATTGGATGTACGCTGATCGAGAATGGATATAAATATCTTCCGAAGTAGTTTGAGTTACACAAAACTGTCTGGGTGAGTAAATGAAGTTGTGCTTAAACAATTGTAAAAAAAAAACCCAAAAACTAAACAAAACCCTGTAATCATTCAGTTTTTGTTTTATTGATTCATTTTCCCAAGAAGTCTACTATTGAGAAAGGTGTCAGTTATTGTCAGTATGATAGCAGAATGACATTTTCTTTAGCAGCTCCTCGCTCAAGGCACAAAAGTAAAAATTAGTCAAGGCAAATACATATATCTTCAAATAAATATAAAGGAAAAGTTAAATAAAAGGAATAATAAGTACAGAGCTAATTACTGCAGTGTGCAGGTAGTGTTCAGTCTATGGATGCTTTAATAACAAGATGGTGCTACTGAAAGTGCATCTCTCAAAACTCAAACAAAAGGCAGCAAAAAAATTGTAAAGAATCAACTTGATGGAAAGTCTGATAAGAGATTGCAGCAAAGAATATAAACTGAGAAATTAGAAAACATGCAATAACAACTGAAGGCCACATGAGGAGTTGTGGCAAACGCGTGTGCTCTGTAAGGCATTTGATTTCCGCACCATTCTGCTGTAGTTAATGCACCTTTGATGATTTTTCTGTTATTTCATTTTCAGTTTCTCAATTTGGCTGCAGTTTTCATATAAAAGTATGAAACACACCAGTCTTGAGGACTGAGCTGTTTGCCTGTTGCATCTTTCAATGAACCTTTGCTTTCCAGAGTAAACACATTCATTATTTTCAGATGAACATTTATTGAAGCAGTTGAAGTTCACATCACGTCATTATGATTTCTTAGAAATGAAACAATATTCTACACTTAACCTGGTGAAAAAGATTTGATTTAAAAATGACAATCTTAGACTACTTTGCACTTTATGCAGCACAACTTCTAGGATGTGTTGCTAAGAGATTTAAATGCCATCCTTCAGCTATCACTGATCTAATAAGCCATGAGTAGATTCTTGGATGTATTCTTTTTTCTGTTTTCTGCTTTTATTAGATATAGCAAAGAGAAACAAGGGGAAATAAAAGACAAATATGACATGGAGTAAGGGTTTGTACCAGTTACTAATCAAACAAAAGATGTTCTGTTCTCATGGCTCTAATGACCTCCCATTTCTCCCTGTCAGAGGTTAATCATTTGCATCCTATTGCTACTTGTTTATTTGGTCACAATAGTCTGATTCCTTGACTGTCTAACAACAGTTTCCGTGCTGTGACCCAACACATCAGGCTGTAGCTTAAAAAGCAGGAAAATGAACAAAAATACCTACAATACAAATAAAACAATATACTGTTTTTTCATTCTTTATTGTGAGTATTGCAGTATTGCAATATTCTTTTTTGTATTAATTTCCATGACTTCATATTTGCAGTATAGAAAGACAATATAAGATATTGTAGGCTGCAGACTTTAGGAACCTGCAGACACCAACATATACAGCAGAGGCTGTGGATGCACAACCTGTTTATTACTTCCTGAGAAAGACAGGATGAGTTGTAAAAGTGCTCTACAATGACAACACAAATTTAATATTTATAATAATAATGACTTAATAGGCTGTCACAGGTTGAAGAGCAGAGCACAGAAACATGCTAATGTTTAAAACACCTTTGTTTCCATATTAATCTGTGAAGTTTAAACTAATAAATTACTTTTCTTAAGTGAAATAACGATGGAAAAATACTTTATTGTTCTCAGGGGAAAGTTGAATGCAGTTTTTATTTTTTCTTCATTATTTTGTCCCTATGTATTCCTGTTATTATGGGCAGGAATAACGTTCTGCAATGTTCTTTGTTTCGAGTATTTTTCAGTTTTAACACATGAAAGATGGACAGGCCATCAAGGCACACAATAAAAATTACAGAAAAATAAATACATATATTTGTAGTAGAAATGTTATTCTTATGCATCATGTTATGTGTTCATCATTATTCACTATTATATCTTGTAATCTTACATTTTTGTGGCCACGATGTTTCCATATATCCCTTGTGTGTATTTTTATGATCATGATGTTCTTTATGTATCTCATGTACACATTCAGGATTTTATCTGTAAGTTGCACTTAACAGGCTCCCTCTAGACTACGAGTTAAAGGTTGGTCGGTTCCATCAAAGCTAACATAATTGTATGTGTAGAGAACTGAATCAAGCACTCCTTTTGTCGCCTCAGGACTGAGGGTTAAAGGACTCTTAACTCTGGCCTCGGCAGAATCTTTTCTGAGTTTTGCCTGATATGAGCATGGAACGGTTTCTCCGATAAACTCTATTTTATTTACTTGTTTTCCTTTTTTATTAATCTTTTCCCAATTCATTCAGACTCCTCGTCCTTGAAAAATGTCTTTTTCCTCTAAAGTGTTTCACTGCATTTCAGTTTTCTGGGTTATCAGAAGGTCAATGGAGGGAGAAAATTTGTAAAGTGGAATAAAATGGTTACTGATTAAGCACATGCTGCACAGAGGACAGGAAGTCAGTGGTTCAGTCCCAAAGCGCCCCCCCCCTCACACTCACTACCGAGTGTCAGTCACTCCAGATGAAGTCACACTTGCAGCCATGGAGGGGACTTTAATTTGAGGGGGAGGGAATAAAAAAGGGGAGCAGGAATGAGGCACCCTCTTCCATCCACCGGATATGGAAAGCATGTGTCACTATGGCAACACACAAAGACACCTGTGTACCTTTGTGGCACAGATTACGACTCAGACGATCCATGTTTTGCAAGGGAACGCAAAAGAAAGAAATCTTGCTGTGTCTCTGAGGGTTCTTTAATTTCTTACATTTATATTCATCAGTAATTCTCTTTGAACAACAGAAAAGAGAAGCCTTATGTCTGGGGGTTTTGGGATCAATGAAGGTAAAAAGTATCATTGTATAAACTTCAAAACTTTATTTGAAAATATACATAGAATCAGCCCATGAGTGGCGATCAGCCAGGCTGTGCAGTATGGATGGTCCCAGTATGTTTTGGTCATTGGACTTTGCATTCAGAGGAGAATATAAGGCAAGGCAAGGCTACTTTATTTGTATAGCACATCTCACGTTCATGACAATTCAAGGTGCTTTACATACAAACATTACAGCAAGGTTCAGAAAGCAATAAAAAGAATTAAAAACAAAAGTAAAATCACAAAATAAGAAAATTAAAGAAAGAAAGAAACTCTCAGAATAAAATCACTCATTGTAAAAGGCTGCAAATGACAGTTTCAGCAGACCTGCAGCTTTCTGGGAGTTTGTTCCACATGTGCGCAGCATAAAAACTGAATCATAAGAATTAAAAAAACACTGCTAATGTGATATTGTTTCAGAGTTGAATAACTACATGTGAACCGTGAGGCAGTTGTCATTTTAACTGTTGAAATGGGATGAAGGAAAAGCTGAAAACCGTTTGGTTGTGCAGTTTGCAGAATGAAAAATGATTATCACTCAATGCCAACACCAAAAAACAACCAGCTTTACAGAAAGTGGTGGTTTATGTGGGCGAATCATGGAGGGGCTCTTCAGTCAGAGGCTTTATGAAGTCAAGAGGTTTGTGTTTGACAGGTTCATTCAGACAGGGCAGGAGGAGCACACAACACTGGAGTTGGCTTCCTGTTTCCTTTATCTGTAAAGGACTGGTCTGATTTTTGGGGAACTGACGCTATTAGACTTGCTCCTGATTAGAAAAGAAAGAAAGAAAAAGAAAACAAACTACGATACTTGCAGTGGCGGATCTAGAAAAAATTACATGGGGGGCAAAGGAGAGGCAAGAGGTCCAAGGAGGGTGGCTATGGCCGACGTCCTCATTTAACTATGTGAAAAATTCCAGGGCTTTCCACTGAGACAGAGACTAGCCAGTCATTATATGCAAGTAGCCAGCTGGGTCACACTAATACTGCCATTGTGACCCAATGGGGCTTTATATTTTACTGATAAAAGTAGATTCAGCTATTTATTGATCTAAATGTTTAGTAAACTTATGATGCTGCAGTTGTTGTTGGATGGCAAATAGAATTGCTGGACAGTATTAAAACTACATTTATATGTTGGAGTTTATATAATGAATGAAAAGTTCAAGTCAAAAGTTAAATGTTTATTTTATATATATGGCAAATTTAACTTTAATATGTGACTTTAATATGTAAAATTTCACATTTTTATGTAGATATATAGTTTTTGAAACTCAGTGGTAAATAAAAATATGTATAAAAATAAAAAATACTCTGCCAACAAACATTTCTCCCTTTTGTAACTAATTAAAACAGACTTGAACCAATGTATTTTTTCCAGGTCCCAATTTCAGTTCTTCGTAATCATGCCGGCTTACCACTGATAATAACTGAACCAATACTTATTTGAAGTAAAATGTAACTCCTGAGTTGAACTTTTGATGAATTATAAAAACTCCACCATATAAATGTAGTTTCAATACTGTTAATAATTTCTACTTGTTATTCAACAACAATTGCAGCATCATAAGTTAACTAAACATTTAGAATAATAAATAGGGAATAAATAAATAATAAATAGCTTCATGTACTTTCATCAGGAAAATGTAAAGCCCCATTGGGTCACACTGGCAGTATTAGGTATTAATAATATATAATATTGGTC
>JBBBVT010047948.1:0-10862 GCA_037177035.1 Craterocephalus eyresii | reverse complement strand
TATCTATCTATCTATCTATCTATCTATCCATCTATCTATCTATCTATCTATCTATCTATCTATCTATCTATCTATATGTATATACATACGTGTGTCTGCATATTCAATTTCAATTCAATTCAATTCAACTTTATTTGTATAGCGCCAATTCATAACAAAGTCATCTTAAGGCGCTTCACTGACAGTCAGTTTAAGTAGTCTGATTGTCATACATTCTTATATACATACATACTAGCCAATTGACAACAAAATAGCCTATGTAAGGAAACGTACTCAAATAAAAAAAGAGAAAAAAATGTTTCAAGTCCTGTTTGACGATTTGTTCATTTTATCAATTTATCAATGGATACATCAGATCCATTGTGGTTCTTCCATTTGTCCACATGGTGGTGATGTTTGTTAGTATAAATCTGAATGTAACTATCCATCGCCCTCTGACTTCACCCTCAGTGTAACCACCTCCCGGACACCCAGCCACAGCCTGTCTGCAGTCTGCAGCCCAGATTATTGCTGATATTAACAACAGATAATAATTTATGGTCATTTGCATGTCGGAAGGAGAGCGGTGGTTGGCCACGCAGGAAATGTTTGGACATGTGACAGTGGTAGCAAGAACATTATGGGCTGTTTGACAGATTGTTAGCGGTGTGGCACTTTTTCATGGTTTCAAAAGAAGATACTCAAAAAGCAGTATGCAGTACTTCCTACATAAAAATAATATGAGGACGAGTCACGATCTTGATATTGTCTGAAAAACCACCATCCTGTGGTTCACGAAGCTAAGGCTGCTAACGTTAGCTTTCGTTTTAGACAGAATTTGGTCATCTTTAGCTTTCAAAAAACCCAAGTAAATATCAGCTATCAGCCTTGTCAAAAATATTAATATATGATATCACTATCAGCCAAAATTTCCATATCAGTGCAACCTACTTTTAACCCATGCTGTGAGTATTTTTATTTGTCAGTTTTCTGGACTGACAGCTCTGCATATTATGTGTGTGTTTGTATTAACTGCATGTAGTGTTTTGAAGTTCGACCCTCGTTTTCCACATTGTGATTACAGTTTTTATGATTGTATAAACACTAAAAAAAATAGAATTACACAATTATCAACCCTTTACACAAACATTGGACTAGATTCTCACCCATATAAAAACGATTCAGCTTCACACTTTTTGCAGAAAAACTAAACACGCTTTTATACATTAGACACAGAAGTTTGTCATTATGTCACTTCCTTTCAATTCGAACTATAACCAAACCCATGAGCTAGATGCTTAAACACACACATCAGGTTTGCAAACACATAACTGCTTTATTATTGATACACCAATTAGGTTTGACATATTTTGGTCATGTGAAGAGAAAAAGTTCATATTTTCAACCGGCTGCAGTATTGATCTTGTGCTGTTTGGTGAATTTACCATGTTGTATATTTCCACTTTCTCTGCATACTTCACTTGTAAAATAATCTAATCACTGAGAGATAGAATTGCTAAAAGTGTTTCAAGTTAAACACACCAATGTGTAACTGGTTCAAACCAAATTCTAGGTCAAATGAAACGTGTTTCATATGGTAACATAATGTGTTTTTTACTGTGTCTTACTGTTTTTTACTATGTGGTTTTACTAATTGTGTGTAGTGTTTTGAAATTATAGCCCTGTTTTCAAAATTTGCTTATCTGTGTTGAAAGATTTTGGTCATATGAAAAGAAATAAATTATATTTTCAACAGTCTCTTGTGCTGTGTTTGGGGAATTTACCATTTATCTGTTGAATATTTGCACTTTGTGCACCTCACTTGTAATATAATCTAATCACTGAGAGGTAGAATTGCTAATTGTTTTATTATAAAAGTTTATACATGTTTATGTAGGTTTTACAACAGTATTACATTTTGCACAGGATCTTACATGTTCTACATATTGTGTGTGTCGTCGTATGTATGTTGTGTTTTGAAGTTCGAGCCCTGTTTTCAAAATTGTGCTCAAGCAATCATAAAAACTGTATCTATCTTTCCAGATTTTGGTCATATGAATAGAAATGGATCATGTTTTCAACTTTACCATGTTACATATTTGCATTTTCTCTGTACTTCGCAGTAATCACTGACAGGTAGAATTGCCAAAAGGTTTTAAGTTAATCACACAAATGTGTTACTGGTTCAAACACATTTAAGCCTGATGTAATGTGTGTGGTTTATTCAGTGACATAATGTGTTTTATTATAAATGTCTACATAAGTTTTACAAGAGTGTTACATTTGGCACAGGATCTGAAGAGTTCTCCATGTTGTGTGTGTGGTTCTGTGGTTGTGCAAACTGTATGTGGTGTTTTGAAATTCCAGGCTCTGCTTTTTTCAAAATGTGCTTAAACAATCATAAAAACTGTAACAACCTTACACTTAAAGCTACAGACATGAAGCTGAGAATGTTGGCAGCTGCATTTTGGACAACAGAACTTATTTTATGTGTCAAGCTGTATCAACACAAAAACATTTGGGAACAAATTTCCGCTCCAGACGGCAGTAAACAGCTGCTGTTTGTCATATTTTCAGACCCATTGTTCATTTCTGAGCTTCGGTTGCCACAGAAACAGAGACTTTACCAGCTGTTTGCTCAGAAATGAACAGAGTGTGTTGGTGGGGTTGTTTGTGCGCACATGCAGGTGCACACAGAGAGCCGGAGGTTGCGGTGAGGTGGAAAGTTTCACCTCGGTCGTTTCTCAGCACAGAGCCGGAGCTGCAGGCTGCTCTGTGACCACATCCCGTCCCCCGCGGATGCCCTGCACTCCTCTGCAGGTTTCACTCCTCGCTTCATCTTCCTCCCCAACAACAGCTCTGACCTTCTTCTTCAGAGATGAACACTCACTTCCTGTCGTTATGTAGCACACTCACACTCTTACTGGCAATGTTTCAGTCATGGAGGGAATGAAAACTGTAAAAACTTTAACTTCTTTGATTATCGTTCAATTCCTCTTGAGTACAGATGATGTGCATTGATTATGACCAGAAAATGTAGAACATGGAAAACATTGATAATGACTAAGTTAATCTAAGATAATTCACCTTGTTGCTATAAAAAAAATCCCCCATCTAAAAATATCTCACACTTATTGAGAAACAAGTGTTTAGTGTAGGATGAGCCATGAGAAAACGAAGAAGGAGAGGCTGAAGGCAGAAGTCAAATGAAAATAACATCAGTTAACCAAAAAGATTATTGTTTATTTAGAAGAATGAAAAAAAAGTTCAACATAAACACAGCAAGCAACGCATATTATAGCTTTAATGTATTTTAACTAGAATATGAACCCAATTCCTCTATATTCTAATCAGCTTGTTTACGTCTGATTGCAAAGCCAAAGCAACAGATTTTATTTACAATGGCCGGAATAATTCATCTCCTGAAGGCTGCTCAGACCTCTGCTCAGGTGTTACTTGTGTTTTCTTCCTGAACTCTGCAACACAAAGAAAAGACACAACAGCTTTAGATTAGAGCCGATTCAGATGGAGCCCAGAGAAGTTCATGTTTAACAAACCTGGAGCTTCCACACCAAAAAGCAAACAAAGGCGCCATAGATGCAGCTCTTGACGATGAAAACAACATAGGAGAGTTTGGCAGTCTGTGCGGTCTTCAGGTAGTATTCTGCAGGGAGTTCAGAGAGGAAACATTTAGTTTGTGGAGTGATCAGCACAGTTTAGACTTTTCATTTATTTTAAGCATAAAGACCAACAAAGCAACATATTTACCTCGTGTAATAGGTTCACCTGAAACATCTGGTGTAGAAGCAAAAAGATAAGACAATGAGGGATAAAGTTATGAAGATTCAGTTTGTGTAGTACATCTAAATAACGTACCTTTTAAACCTTTAACTGATGAAATTTTATCAATGTTTCTTTCTCCGTTGTAGAAGGTGACGAAGCATGTGAATTCATTGTCAGAGTTGAACCATTTTTCAGCAGGAACCCTCAGCCTGCTGCTGATCTGATACATTCTGGACATTTCATTCCTCTTGGCAGCGGCATCGGTCGCCACACCTTCACTGATGTTTTTCCCGTTGATCTGCCAGAACACGGTGATATGATCTGGGTAGAAGTCGGACGCCACACAAACCAGTGTCTTCTTCCTTTTCTTGTCCTTATCATTTCTGCACTCATGTTCTGAAGGTCCAAGAAGTTTCACTTTTGGTGGGGTGACATCAAGTCCCGTCTCTGAAAAGTCAGAGGAACGTATTTACAAAATGTTGATCAGTTTTACTTCTGAAACTAAAATAAAAAACAAAATCCTCATTATTTTCCAAAGATTGAGGCACCGTCAACTGTTTTCTTTAGATAAATGCATCACAGATTTTCCCAACAAATGTTATTGGTTTGTACTTCAAAATAAGTCAGAGCTCGACACTAACACTAATGTTAAAACCCACTTTACAGTGCAGTCAAAACAAGGATTTATGTAGGTTTTTATGGCCACATAAATAATGTAACATAAATTACACTTATTTACAACCTTAGAGAGTTTTTTACGACAGCTTGCATTTTTTAAAACTGAGACAATATTATTAAAACACAGTAACAGCAGATTTTACAGAATCTGGTTCATGAACCAAATGTGAGATTTAAACTTCTATAGTCTTCATTTTCTCTACAGTTCTTCCAACAAACTTACAACACAACCTCTGGATAAGACCTTAGAAAACTATTTTTTCTCTACAATAACTTTGCAGATTGAGGTTTTATGAGGCTCACAAAGACACGAGGTTTGATCATTTCTTACCCAACACAGTCACCTTGGTGCCTTTGCCAAAGTAAGCAGGCTCGTAACTGTTCACACTGATAAACAGCTGCATAAAATCTGCTCATGTTTTCAGAGCTAAAGGCTTCTGACTGCTTTTGTGCTCTTTTACAAATACTAACTGAACAACCTCCTGCGGGGAAATTACATTTTAAACACTTTTTTAACAAATAAGATGGGTTGAGATCCATATTAAGTTAATATAAAAAGCCTGCTTTCATATTTATTTAATATTTTTCCCCATTATTTCTGCTGATGCGTTACGTTGCTACATACTGAATATCTTCACAGTCTTACCTAAAACGGTGAGTTTAGTTCCAGCTCCAAAGTAAGCCTCTGACTGCAAACAGTGTCTTACAGAGATGATAACTTTTTTTCTTTTTTACATGTAAGTTTCTAATGTTTTCTGCCACCATTGCAGTTTAAAACTGAGATGATAACATTTAAACACAGTAGCAGAGCAGGTTTTACAGGATCTGGGTCATGAACCAAATATTGGTTCTTTCTGCTGAACAAAGAGATTTAAATGTTTCCCAGTTCTCCCAACAAACCTCTACAATGATCCCTGGATAATACATTAGAAAACTATATTTTCTCAACATAAAGCTCATAAAAACAATAGATGTGATCATTTCTTACCCAACACAGTCAGCTTGGTGCCTCTGCCAAAGTAAGCAGGGTTGTAGTTGTTCACACTGATAAACAGCTGCATAAAATCTGCTCATGTTTTCTGTCTACACAAAGTTTTCATTTTCTCCACAGTTCTTCCAACAAACCTACACATTAATCCCTGGATAAGACATAAGTAAACCATTTTTTCTCAACAATAACTTTTTGGATTGAGGTTTTATGATGCTCATTAAAACGTTAAAGTGATCATTTCTTACCCAACACAGTCAGCTTGGTGCCTCTGCCAAAGTAAGCCGGGTTGTAGCCGCTCACACTGATAATCAGCTGCATAAAATCTGCTACTGTTTCAGAGCTGAAAGCTGGCAACTACGTTTATGCTCTTTTACAAATATACTAAACAACCCCCTGCATGGAAATTACATTTTAAACACATTTTTACCAAATTAGATGGGTTGAGATCCATTTTGAGGTCATATTAAAAGCTCCCTTTCATATGTATTTAATATGTTTCCCCATTATTTCTGCTAAATATTATATTGCTACATACTGAATAGCTTCACAGTCTTACCTAATACGGTGAGTTTAGTTCCAGCTCCAAAGTAAGCTTCTGACTGCCAACCCACAGTGTCTTACAGATGATAAGAACCAACTTTTTTTCTTTTTTAAATGTAAGTTTCTAATGTTTACCACCATTGTAGTATAAATCTTTGATGATAATATTTAAAAAGAGCAGAGCAGGTTTTACAGAAACTGGTTCATGAACCAAATGTTGCCTTTTTTCACTTAACAGATTTAAACGTCTACCAGGAGTTTTCATTTTCTCTACAGTTCTTCCAACAAACCTACACATTAATCCCTGGATAAGACATTTGCAAACAAGTTTTTCTCAATAATAACTTTGTGGATTGAGGTTTTATGATGCTCATAAAAACGTTAGAAGTGATAATTTCTTACCCAACACTGTCAGCTTGGTGCCTTTGCCAAAGTAAGCAGGGTTGTAGTTGTTCACACTGATAATCGGCTGCATAAAATCTGCTCATGTTTCTGAGCTGAAAGCTGCCGACTGCTTTTATGCTCTTTTACAAATAAACTAAATAACATTCTGCATTAAAAAAAAACATTTTAAACACATTTTTACCAAATTAGATGGGTTGAGATCCATATTAAGGTCACATTAAAAGACTCCTTTCATATATATTTAATACTTTTCCCCATTATTTATACTGATTATGTTGCTACATACTGAATATCTTCAGTCTTACCTAAAACGGTGAGTTTAGTTCCAGCTCCAAAGAAAGCTTCTGTCTGTTTAAATGTGAGTTTCTAATGTTTTCTGCCACAATTACTGAATTTAACAACTTATATACAACTCTTTGGCAAATAAAGTAGGGTGTATCTTTGTGAATAGTTTTGGTATACATAGCAGACTGGCAAAATATGCACTATTGTAGTTTAAAACTGAGATGATAACATTGTAACACAGTAGCAGAGCAAGTTTTATATGATCTGGTTCATTAACCAAATGTTGCTTTTTTCTTTTTTTCTACGTAACCAAGAGATTTTAAACATCTACACAGAGTTTTCATTTTCTCCACAGTTCTCCTAACAAACCTACACAATAATCCCTAAAAAAGACAACAGCAAACAATTCTTACTCAACAATAACTTTGCAGATTGAGGTTTTAATAAAAACATTAGATGTGATCATTTCTTACCCAACACAGTCAGCTTGGTGCCTCTGCCAAAGTAAGCAGGCTCGAAGCCTGTCACACTGATAATCGGCTGCATAAAATCTGCTCATGTTTACAGAGCTGGAAGCTGCCAACTGCTTTTATGCTCTTTTAACAATAAACTAAACAGCATTCTGAATTAAAATTACATTTTGAATAGATTTATACTGAGATCAGTTGAGATCCATATCAAAGTCCTTTTAAGAGCCTCCTTTCATATCTAGTTAACATTTTTCCTCATTATTTCTACTGATGCATTATGTTGCTACATACTGAATATCTTCAGTCTTACCTAAAACGGTGAGTTTAGTTCCAGCTCCAAAGTAAGCCTCTGACTGCGTGTCACAGTGTTTCAAAGAGCTGATAAGAACTGACTGCGTCTAATAATCTGGGCTTAATGCCAAATCTTTTATAGCTACAGGGCTTTTCACCTGAACGACGCACTAACAAACATTTTTACATATTAAACAATACCTCAGTGCTCTGTTGTTATTAGACAATAAATAACCAGAGAATGAAACTTGGCTCTGTTTAATTTTTGGAAGTTTTCTTACCTAAAACAGTGAGTTTTGTTCCAGCTCCAAAGTAAGCCTCGCTGTTGGAGCACAGAGATTCTGAACTGGAACAAAAACTCTCCCTGCTGCCTCTTTATCTGTGACATTCTGCATTTACAACAACTCTTTCACCATTAAAGAGTTTGATTTTGTTTACTTTAAGATTTGGGCTGAATTCATATTTATTTACCAACATGAAATCTTCCTTTATAGCATAAAATAAACTTTAAAATGTCCTCTTACCCAGAACAGTTAGTTTAGTTCCTTTCCCAAAGTAAGCCTCTGAAGCACCAGTGGCACAGTGAACATCATCCATGCTCATAAAACCACACAAAGCTGATTTACCTCATTTTTCCTGCTTCTAGTTTTTCAATAAAGCCAATTTTTTTTAAGTTAACAGTCTGGTTTCACGTACTTGATCTAATACAAATAATCTCTATTAGCATGCAACCTGTTTAAGATGGATTAGTGTATGATGAAGGATTTTCACTTCACTTACCCAGAACAGTCAGTTTTGTTCCCTGACCGAAATAAGCTTCGTACTGACACAGTGTTTAGGCTTCACAACAAAAAGGTGGAAACATCTTGAAAACACTAAGTTTGTAAAAGATCAGCTCTAGCTGAAAAATACTCTGATATCTGCTGACTGACCCCTTCACAGACGTTAAACATTACATATCTTACCTAAAACCGTTAACTTTGTTCCTCCACCGAAGAAAGCTGCATAACCACCAGAGTCACAGTGCTCACGATCAGAGCTGAAAACGTCTCACAATGCTGCTTTACTTCAAGTCCTATTTACTTTACTCATCAGTCTAACTTTCAGGGAAAACTATCAACTTCGTCCTGTTTTCAGGAAAGTTAAAATCCTCTCATTTAGCAGCTTCTTCATCATCGATTTAACTAACCAAGAGCAGTTTTTTCCTGAGTCTTAGGCCTCAGAACAAAAAGCACTAAATGAACAAAACAAGTTTCCATTTGATTTGGTTTCTTACCTAAAACGGTTAGCTTGGTTCCTCCACCAAAGTGAGCTTCACCGACACCAGAGTCACAGTGCAAACGATGAGACGCAAAACAGCTCAAGATGTTGCTTAAATTTGTTACTTTTCTCATATTTCATTACATTACAAATTTCTAAAAACTTTCCCTTAAGTCCAAAAACCAATATTTGTATCTTTACAATCTCATTTAAAAAAAAGATTTATACAGCATCAACCCTTTCCCCTAAAATCACCTACTTTACCTCCTTTATTACTTAAGAGTCCATGAAAAGGTATTTTGAGGTCTTACTTACCTAGAACAGTCAGTTTCGTCCCCGGGCCAAAATAAGCTTCATAATTGCCACAGAGCTTCAGCTTAATATCAAAAAGTCCAGAGCTGGACTTGAACTATAAATACCAGCTAATCTTATGGCTCTTTATGCACTTCTATAATTAAAGATCAGGTTGCATTTAACAGATTTGAATCACTCTTTACTCACCTAAAACAGTCAGTTTTGTTCCTTTTCCAAAGTAAGCTTCGTTAGCATTGTCACAGTGTAGCAATACTGAGCATGAAACTCGTTTCTACCAGATTTATCCATGAAAAGTTCTTTACTGATACTTCAGTCAAAGCAGCATTTCTATGTAAAGGAGAAACCTTCAAAACACAGAATTAAAGTGAAATATTTACCTAAAACTGTGAGTCTGGTTCCCCTGCCAAAGTAAGCTAGTTGAGTGTTGGTCACAGTGCTCTAAGTTCAGCTCAATATTACAGATATTTTATCATAGCAAGTTATTTTTTTCACTTTCATCCAAACAATTCCACTAGTTTAACATTATTACAGTAAACTGAACACGTCAGAGCTCCAACTTACCCAAAACAGTGAGTTTAGTTCCTTTTCCAAAGTAGGCTTCAGTTCCAGAGTCACATTGAGCGTCTCCTCTAACAAAAAGTCCCCAAACTGTCCATAATGGTCCTGTTCAGACACTGTTTGCTAATCCGGATGATGAAGAAGGTTTAAACTTGAATGTGAGTTTCCATTAACTCATATCGGTTAAGTCTTTGTCAGAAAGAATAAAGGAAACATCCACGTCCTCCACATTGGACCTTAATGCATCTTAAAACGTAGTTTTCTGCAAAATACCGACCTATAAACTAAAGATAAATATGTAATTGTCCCACCATCCGACACACCTTCAGAAAAACTCATATTTCTGCTATAAAACGTCTCTAAAGTCGCATGTAGCTGTCTACACAATGGAAGTTAATGGAAGGAGGTTTTTGTACGGCGGCTCTATGGGTTTGTATCACCGTGGCCCCCTGTCCCCACGGTGAAAAAGCATCATACAAAAACCTTGTGTGTCTTCGGCGCTCCCCCCTCCCCGTCTCTCCCCCAGCTTCCCCGTATCTTGGCCTCCATCTCTGTGGGAGCAGCTGTGCAGGTCGGGCTGGCTGACGCTGAACTCCAACCCGACTGCTGCTATTTCTGTGACAGCTAAGAAAAGAAGGGCGAAGAGAAAAAAGGGAAAAGAGAGCTGCTCTTTGTTTATTTGGAGGTTCTTAGAGGAAGTGACATCTCTACTGGTCACAGCGCTTCATCCAATCAGTTACAGAGAGTTACATTCTCGGTAACTCCTCTTTTACTGAGAGATCTAGTTAACTACTTCTTGAGTTAACTAGTCATCCATCCATGGATGGTTAGATGACCTCTGCATCTTGACCTAATATAGGGGGCCACTACATTAATTGCTGCCACTGTGTCACACAAAACAAGTATCTTTGTCATCACATCTTAATAAACAGATCTTTCTTTAGCCTCTATGTCATCATAACAGCAACAAAAAAAAATACTTACACTGTTCACAATAAGTTAGGGATGTTGCTGTTGTTATTTACAGAGTCCTTTCCCTGTTTGGTCAGAATTGAAATGAAACAAGTAAAAGTTCTCATTGATATTAATAATAATGAATGAGAAGAAACTATTTTTACTAGTTTAATAATTAACACCTACTGTATGTATGACGGGCTGCACGGTGGTGTAGTGGTTAGCACTGCGGCCTCACAGTGAGAAGGCCGCCGGTTCAAGTCGGAGCCAGATTCTGGCTGAGGAGGGGTTTGAAACGGTGGTCTTCCTGTGTGGAGTTTGCATGTTCTCCCCGTGTATGCGTGGGTTCTCAC
>JBBBVT010047571.1:0-10877 GCA_037177035.1 Craterocephalus eyresii | reverse complement strand
GTGTGTGTGTGTGTGTGTGTGTGTGTGTGTGTGTGTGTGTGTGTGTGTGTGTGTGTGTGTGTGTGTGTGTATGTATAGATATATATAATCATCAGCCCACCTTACCTTCCGTCTTCCTCAAGATCATTGTCCGTTTCCTTGTCAGCAGCTGGATGCACACATGCAACACAGCAAACATAACAGGTGAAAAATATTACACATGCATTTAGTGATGGGAAGAGTCTCTTCAGAGAGCCGCCTCTTTAGGTTCCTTATTTAGCTTCTTTTATAACCCGAAAGTTTAGCTTAACTTTCACAGAAATGAATGGGCTGTGTGTTTGAAACTTTTTTATGTCCATGAAATCAACCATAAGGATTTTTTTCATTTTGTAATTTTTTCCTAAATGTGTTGATTTCATGTCCCATTGTTCAGAATGCCCACCCTCTCTTTCTACTCTGTTTTAGATGGAATAACTGGACTGACTTTTCCTCTGCTGAGGAAACACGCAGCTGTAATTCCTGCTGCAGCCTGCAGGTGGCGGCAGCTTACAGGTCACCTCTGGGTTTGATTTGGGAACTAAGGAACTATTTAGTTGTTTCTGACTGGAGGAGTTATTGATGGTTCTTTATGTGTGTCTGACTTCACATCAGAAAAACTTTCAATCCATCCACCTCCAGAGTGTAGAGTTTCATTTTCAATATTTTGTTTTAGTATTACATAACAAATGTAAACAAATATTAAAGTCAAAGTTTTCTGTCCAGCTGCAGTCACATAAAGACCACTAGAGCCTAAATCCTTTAACATAAAAAAACTTAAGTGCCTCTACGGCCTGATTTCTCCATAACTCAATTTCCTCAATCCCAAAACATCAACAAGTATCGTGATAATTCAGAGAAATATTAAAAAGGTAAAACTTTTACTTTTCTGAGCAGCTTCAGAACAGATGATCAGAGAGAAGATGTGCTGACGTCGAGGCAGTTACTTTGTCTGATATAAATTATTAGACCACTACTTCACCGATATCTGCTTCTGCTGGTTTTATTGACGTGTTAATATTTCCATCAACTGCTGCCATTTTTGCAGCAGCAGGTTAAAAAATGGGTAAAAAGCCCAAAAGAAAAAACATTCAACCCTTAGAAAGCCTGAAGATCTGTTACCAAAGACCAATAAGATCATTTACATGCCTGAAAGTAAAGCATGAAGAAAATCTCTTACACAGATCTCTGTTAGGCAGCAAAGAATTCATGCTGTTGAGCTCTGGAGCTTTTTACTTTATTTTGGAAATTGTTTCCAGGAATGTTAAAGTGTATTAGTTTTTCAAAGGTTTAAACATTAATAGTTTCAGCAGCATCACAACCTTATACGCTCAAAGTTCAAGAGGTGGAGTTTCTAAGTTTATCACAGAGATTTTATTTAAATGAACATTTATTTAGCGAAACGAGCATTTGGAGTGAGATTCATGCAGGAGGAAGGCGTTACATTTACAGCAAGCTTGGCTCAAACAGAGCTGCATTCAGAACAACAAACATTTATGAATCATCTTCTTCACATGCGGGAAACAGCGCAGATTTTGTGGGGAACAGGACCGAGCGTGATGCCGCCGCATGGCGTCAGATCCAACTCCTCCTCCGAGACTCCTGGAGGAGGAGTGAAGCGGAAATGCTGGAGGAGCGTGGTGAAGAAGATGAAGAGCTCCATTTTTGCCAGACTCTCCCCGAGACAAACCCGCCGACCTGCAGGAGACGAACAGAGCCCGGGGTTTAGGTCCTGCTGCTGGATGCTGACTCAGCAGAAACGCGGAGCTCACCAACCTGCAGAGAACGGGATGAAGGCCTCTCGCATGACGAAGTTTCCGTCTTTGTTCAGAAAGTGATCCGGATGAAAGCTGTGTGGTTTCTCCCACTCTGTGGGATCATGCAGGACGGACGTGAGTAGGGGATACACGATGGTTCCCTGCAGACAGGAGGACACACACAGTTATTATTATTATTACAGTGGAGGACAATCTTTCTACTTTCAGTAATGTGTGAGACGGTTCTTAACCCAGTTTCAGTTTCTTAAACAGCCTAATGTCTTTGGATGTCGTTCCACATGGTTGTTTCAGAAAGAGAAGCTGCTCTTTGCTTAACTTGGGTTAAATAACTTGTGGCCTGCAGTAATGCAATAGGAGGCTCTTTGCTTAGTTAAACCTGGCAGCTGCTGGTTTTTTAGGCCAGGCTGTGAACATTAGACACAGTGAGCTGGTAAAACGTTATTTGATTCAGTTCCTTGGTGGTCCTGCAGGTTTTAGCTGTTTGTCTGCTTCCACACATTTGATGCAAATGGAGTCCATCTCCTAAAGACTCTTTCCTCTGGTCCTGCATGAGCCTGTTGATGAGCCATTGTCTGAGATCAGAGGAGTGTTAGCAGAGAGACCTGCAGGATGGTCGTCTGGGAGGCGAACTGTAGGCCAGCGGGCTGGGGACAAGGGTTATCTTGACCATCCTTAAGTAAATGCCTTGTAAAAAGTCTAAATCCTGATTATTCAAATATCAGCAGTTTTGTTTTCAATGTAACTTTTTTTTGTCATATTAAAGTTTTCTTAGAAAAGAAGCTGATGAAAGCATGTCTGGATCTAATTTGACCAGTTTCCTTTCCAGACCAGCAGTAGTAAATGGTTCATATTTGTTCTGGTATTTTAGGGCTTTATTACAAGATAGTCTGAGGTTTTAGTTTCCTTCTACATTCAAGGGATAATAAGCAGAATTTCTACATTTAAAGAATTAAACATATTTGGAGAACTAAAGGTGTGTAATATGATTTCACACACATTCGCTAGCCTCGTGTTTACCAGCCAGTCTGGCTCCGCCTCCTCCTTCCTCTCAGAGCTCTCAGCCAATGGTGACAGCCATTGACCAATGGCATCGCATATTTCAAAGTGAAACTGGAAAGCGCTGTCAGAGTCAACGGGTTGACCCTTTAACTCGGAGATAGCTTATCTAACCCGGACAGGAAGTAATGACCAGCGTTACTTCAGCATGTTCCCTCAGATTTTGCTCAGTGTCTTTGCACATTCGGTTGCAGAAGGAGGCGTGGCTCATCATGCACTTTGTTTTGGTCTACAAGCGCTGAAATAATTTGGCTTTTCCCCCTTTTTAAAAGGCAGATTACAACAAATGTCTGAATTTGTCATTAGATTGTTATTTTTCACAAACTTTTTAAAACTTGTTCCACATTATCTTAATTTCATGTCTCCTTGGCTGAGGAGTACGGGTCGGGTCGGTACGGTCCTGAATGGTCCGGCCCATTCAGAGAAGCATTTCCACTAAAAGTCGGGCCGCTGGCGGCATGCGGGACTTCTAGCGCGGCGTCATGCTAGCGCGACACCAACACATGTGAAGCTAAAACAACATGAGCTATGTCTCTATAAACGTTTTAATTCCTCACCGCTGCATCCAGCTGATTTTTACGTGACTTCAACTCCAAATGTGGGAGGAAACGTTGAAGCTCCAGAGCTGACCAGACCCTGCTGAAGTATGGAATAATTTTTTATTTACTTTCCAGCATGGACTGACCGGAGTTTGTGTAGCGCTGCTTTTTGAGTTGTTTTGTTTTTGTTTCTGAATCAGTGCGTGGTATTGCATGACGCCAGCAGCTCCGCCCAAACCGTACCGTTCCATTTTCCATGGACCCACAACTGAAGTGGGTTCATAAATTGTCTGGTACGAGTCGGTTTAATGGGACGGTTCCAGAATGGAAACGCTCAAAATAGCGAACCGACCCGTACCGACCCGCTCAGTGGAAACGAGGCATTAGGAGGAAGTATGGTTGCCTTCCAGTCAGAAGGTTGGTGCTTGGGTTTCCTTGTGTGTTGAAGTTTCTTCGTGCAAAAGACTTGACCTCACATTTCTTCTGTGTGCAGTGAGACATGAAGGTGTGGGTGAGATGGTCACAGAAGTACAAGCTGGGTTTGTATAAGGTACGAGCAGCAAAGGAACCAAAAAGCTCCCTCTGTAGAGCGTATAACAGCAGGATACCCCCCAAGGATAAGCCTTTGTACCCTAAAGGTATGGTTCTGAGAGTGTACAATAGTAAGACAATATATGTAGGAAAACATTTTTAAAAAGTATTTAAAATGATGCATTTAATGTCCTCATGTTTTCTGAACCTCAGTGTTACCTTCTTGATGAAGTAGCCGTGAAAGGTGACGTCTCTGCTGGTTTTGTGGGGCAGCGACATGGGCACGATGCTGGCTAGCCTCTGGGTTTCATGGATGACGGCGTTGGTGAAGGGAAGGCTTTTCTTGTCTGCCACCTGCACCTGACGGTCCCCGATGACCGCTTTGATCTCCTCCTGGACCTGGTCTTCATGAAGAAGCAGGACGGGGTTACAGGGAAGTGTTTTCCTCTCTTAGGACGGCGACGTTCTGGATAACTCCAGCTCCTTACCTTGTATCTTTGGGTACTTGGCCATCAGCAGCAGACCCCATCTCAGAGTGGTGGACGTTGTCTCAGTGCCGGCGTTAAACAGGTTTGAGACGGTCATTAGCAGGTTGGCATCGTGGAAGTGGCTGTTGGTAACACCAGATTCCTGCACAGACACATGGAACAGTCATTATATAGAGGCTTGCTGTCTTTGGACTGAAAAAAGCTTAACAAGGTAAAAACTGCAAAGATCGTGTTTTTTGTCTCATCATGGAGGATGAGCACACATTCAGCTAATTAAAGGTATACTGTGTACTGTGTTGTTGGCTGGCGGGTGGAGATACTTAGCATTTGAAGACGCAGAGAGGTTTGGTTTTTGGGGTGGAGCTGAATTTGAATGTTTTTGTTTTGATAATTATGTAAATTTTGCATCACTTTATGGTAAAAACTCTGCAGAATACAATATGAAACTTGTCTTCTGCCCTATAATGGATGCCAGGAAGCAGAAGCCTGCACTATATTAATATTGAGCTGTCACATGGTAATGACTGTAGACATAGTCCCCCTAATTGTTATTTTTCCTCATTTTGTTAAATATTGGACTTTTACACCAGTTTTTCCTCGGTTGGTCTTTAAAGGATTAAACTTCAGTATTCCAAAATTAATATTCCAACCTCCAGATTTTGTTTGCGGACGAGAAAGGAGTCCACAAAACCTCTGCACATCTGCGGCATGAGGGTTTCCTTTAGATGCTTGAAGAGGGCAGTGTTCTGTTTCCTGTTGGCGGCGGCCATGTCCAGGAACTCACTCCTTTTTGTGAGCCACCTGCCGAGCCACGGGAACAGGTTGTAAATCTTTAAAGAGAAGAAACATATCAGAGGTTATAAAACAAGCAGCCAGAGAAAAATACGAAAGTTCAGCTTTAACCGCTTTATGATTTTTATCCGTAAAAGCGTACAAATGTTCACAACCTTTTTGGATAAAAAGACAAATGGTCACAAAACAGCTTTTTAAATAGTTTTTCAATTTTTACTTTATAAAATATATAATAAAAAATGCGGACAAGGAAAAATAAATGAATTTCAACATTAAATTATATTTTCACAAATTGACCAATCTTTCCTTCCTCAAAACCACATTTACATAGTTTGTATTTACAATCCAAATGGACAAAAGGTAAGTTTATATATCTGGTAATCTACCAATGACTTCACAGTATCTGTAAACTTTTCATCAGGCTCATCTCTTTGGTTTACCGTATCTTACCAGATCTTTCAATACCCAAAACTTAGAAAACATTTCAGGGGGAATTTTTTATGTGTAGAATTTATTTATTATGTGTAGAATTTATTTATTATGTGTAGAACATGACTTACGATAAGTCAGTCTTGAATCAGTTTTAAAATACTAAGTAGAGTTTAAACTATTTAAAAGGAGACGTCTTTATTCAGGGCTTGGCTCTGAAGTTTCTGAAAATGGGCCCGATGTAAATGTCTAGGGGGTTTACATTGTTTAGATCCTGGTAATAATGGTCCTGATTGTGAACCTGAGTGCTCTGGAGATGAGCAAGTCTCTTTTTGTAGAGAGCTTGTAGGACAACCAGGCAGCAATGATGGGAAAGTTGATCAGGATTAATCCACCACAAAACACAATTCAGCATCACAATCTTCTTTCTTAGTTTCCCAACTGATTTCCCAAAATGGTGCCCAATTTACCCGATGTCACCTTATGCAGCAGCTTCTAGAAAAGGTTCAAAGCCCTCACCAGTGTGTGGACTGAAGTGTGACTTTGAGTGTGATAGAACTATAAAGGAAATCAATTTAATATAATATTTCTCTGCTGCATTGGGTTTTGAAAGTATTATATTTCCATAATTTTTAATTATAATCAATATGTGAACATATATAATTTATCTGCAAAGTAACACGTTTGCTGTGAAAGTCTAAATTTTCTAAAAATTGTGAGCAGTTGTGTCATTTTCTTTTAGGGTTGTGAGCATTTGTCAAGAAATCATAAAAAGCTTCACGGCGGCCCCACACCTGAATGGACTTAGAGCCGGTGAGCTGGATGACATAGTTGGTTCGATCCACCATCGATGTGAACGCTGGGTCACTGTATTCAAATCTGCTGCCGTACACCATTGAGCAGATGATGTTTGAGACGGCGTAGTTCAGCGGCTGCATAGAATTGAAACGTTTTCCTGCAACAAAAGCAGGAAAATGTAAGAAATGTCAATAATAACTAATTTAACAAAAGATTAATTCAGTTTGAATTCAATTCTACCTTTGAATCCTTTAAAAACATCAATAAGGTGCTGGCATTCCTCAATGATTTTGTCCTCACAGGCCTTCTTGCCCATCCCAAAGTCTCTCAGGTTGGTCAAAGCGAAGCGGCGCATTTCCCTCCACGAGTCCCCGTTGGACCATAAAACCCCTGAGATGAAGCAGGACATAATTCTTCTCATTTATTTACTTTAAAACATGCAAACTGCAAAGCCACTGGTCTTTTCTGCTGTAACTTACATAAACAAGTAAACAAACAAACAATTTAAAAACATCTTTAAACTGTTTAATCCATTTATATTCCCTGCAAAAAGCGTAATGTGCATTTCATTCTTTACTGTAAGTTTTTTTTAAATTCTACGTTAGTTATGCTAGAGAAAAGGGAGGTTTTATACCTCCATGCTACACATAATATGACTAAAACTAATGTGTTACATATCTTAACTCTGATACATGTTAATAGTAAACCCTTTAAACAATGTATGTGCAGAATATCTGTTCTGTTAATTAAGGAATTTTACAAACCTATTTTACAAGTTGTGTTCATGTTTTGTCTGCAGAATGATTCCTACCTTCCATTAAAGAAGGGATAACACTGAAATAAACTGAAACTGACAAAAGTTATAATATAAAATGTTTTTTTTTATGAATATCATGACATTGTGTTTGAATTGTGGTTCAATAGAAATAGTTTTAATAAACAAGCAATAAACAAACAAACAAACAATACCTTATTTCATCGAAAATGTGAAGGATTGATGAAAGAAAAAAAGAAAGAAAGAGAAAGAAAGAGAGAGAGAAAAAGAGAGAGAGAGATTTTTTGCAGAAACAATGATTGCTGTGGGATTAAATGAAAGAAAGAATAATGCTGCATATTTGCTTCTTTATGTTGGGACATTGCTTCCTCTCTGTGTGTTTGTTCGGTGCTGTCTCTAACTTCTTACTGTTCTCACTGTCTCTTTTAAAGTAAAACAAACCCCTTAAATTACATTTTCCTCCCTCTGACTGTGGTCATTTATAAGTTCTAGCTGTAAACAGGCTTATTTCTTTTCCCTACCATGACCGGAGTTGTTAAATTCTTCCAGAATTGGCGGCATGTATCTGCCTCCAAACTCCTCATCGTGGGTAACCAGCGCCTCCTTCACCGTCTTGTATCCCGCCAGGACCACCACCTTTGTAGATCCGAAGTGAACGGTGAAGACGGATCCGTATTTCTGGGAAAGCTGCGAACAGAAGGATGTGGTCATGATGCCTGCTTAGCTCACATATCCGGCTCACCTGGATGTTGGCTGAT
Organism: Craterocephalus eyresii; assembly: GCA_037177035.1. NCBI lineage: Eukaryota > Metazoa > Chordata > Actinopteri > Atheriniformes > Atherinidae > Craterocephalus > Craterocephalus eyresii. The sequence goes on along the minus strand of JBBBVT010047571.1, from coordinate 2,918 downwards.
CATGCGGTAGACCGGCTCCACCTCACCTCCTGTAAGGATTGGTAGGGTTTCTTCAGGTCGATCTGCAGCAGGTTCCCAATCACAGGAAGCGGTGTTGGTCCCGGAGGCTCGGTTTTTGAGCTGAAGATGGTGGAAGAGATCCAATAGATGGCCAGAAAGACCACCAGAACCCCCAGCAGGGACCCCACATTAAAGGACTGGAGCAAAGCATCTACAAGAGCCATGGCGATGTCCACTGCTCTGATGGTTGCAGGAGGAGGACAGGAATGGAAATGAAAGTCATGCGGACACAAGCGGGCATTTAAAGGTTCAACCAGTAAAGATAGTTAAACATTAATTTGGAGGGCACTTTGTTCTCTGATAAACTTTGAATCAGAAAGATACAAATAAATTGTCAGATCTTTGATCTTATTCGTCCTGTTTTCTTATTTTAAATGTTTTCAAATTTATAGAAAATGCATAACTTCAGCTCTAGGATAAAAACGTATGTAGTTTTTAAACTTAAATATGGAGTAATATTCCATACTGAGGAAACAGGAAGAGACAAGCTGCCGATTACCTGGATCAATCATTAAACTGCCCGACTGTTACCTTTGGCCCACTACTCTCAGTACAGACTTTCGTGTGAAAATTGAGTTCATATTGCTTTTATGAGAAGTTTTATTGGTTCTTTATGCAAGTGTGTTGTAAAAAAGTGGAACAAATGTCACAAAGAACTCAAGGGATGTCCAAACATCACAGAGTTCAAGAACATTTTTTTTTAACCATGTATAAAGGTGAACATATGTGAATTTATCAGTTTAATTTTGTATTTTATTTTCCACACAAGCGGCACAAAAGAGATGGATTATTTCTTTTTTTATTATTTTAATTTCAGTTAAACATCTTTTATTTAAACTACCATTGTGAATGTCACCCTGACCCTGCTGATTTTGTAGGTCTCTGACAGGCTGCTATCTTGGTTTAATGTCGACACAACTCTGGTTCTGGAGCTTGAAGCCTTTAATGATTCATAAGTCAGTAAAGTATTTGGACATTGTTTATTTAGAACTGTCTGCAGCCTGCACACATGGAGCACAGGACAACTGAAAGGAGGAATTCTCTCTCAGTTGGATTAAAGGTCACTGCAATTTGCTTTGTTCATTGTATCCCTGAGGTAAGGGGTCGGGGGGGTCAGGATGCTTTAAAAAAAATGTGATTTGAGTTTGTTTATTTTAAGTTTTTATTATTCTATTTATTCTTTATTTATTAATTTCTTTTTTAATCTATTTATTTAAAAGGATTGAATTGTTTTGTATTTATATAATTTGCTGATTATTTTCTATGTTACTCCCAGTTATTTGGTTTGAATTTCATCTCTATTTATAGATTTGTCCTTGTAAAGAATTTTTTGAAATAAATGAAAAATTTGATGATAAAAAATGTATAAGTCAGTAAAGTAGCTTAATAACAAAAAACAAAACAAACCCGAAAACTGTTGGCTGGAATGGAAATTAGTTCTTGTCGGAAAACTTCCGGAAAGTTGGAAAACTGTCTTACCTGTTTAAAATTGGAAGTAAAATGTAAAGATAGATGCAAACTTATGTGCAGTGATGCATGTAAGTATGTATCTGAGAGAAATAAGACTGAAACCAAACGTATGTCTAGTTTGTGTGTTCCTCTTTTCATCCTTGCTTGGTGTTGGCTGGACATCACTGTGGTGTCTCTTTTCCCAGCTCCTGTCCTCCTTTTTTTGTTACAAATCTATTTTATTTGATTGAATAATAAAGGAACAAAATTCTCTCCATATCACAGACAGCACGTGAATGGTGAGATAGCAAAATAATAAAAATTTGACTGGGACTGATGATGTTTGAAGGATCTGATTAAATATTAAACTCCAGACAAGATGGAGCTGCTTTGTTCTCCTGAAAAATTGGTGGTGGTTTTGTTGACTTTCTTATCTTCATTAATTAATCCTGTTGATATTACAAAACCCATGCCAAACCTCTACTCCTCCTGCTTCTTCTGCGACCCAAAAGCTTATGTAACTACATTTTATTTCTATAATCGGAGGTTAAGCTTGAACCCTGACCTCATTCAGCCTGATCCAGAAACCAGTCAGCACACTAAGCTCACACTGTACATATTAATAACTTCAAATGTCAGATGTATGAGACATGTCGGACACTTGAGTCAAATTAATCATAAAATAATTGAATGTGGTAAAAGGGAGAAGAGTATTTATTAGGTAAACTTTATATGTAAACAGTAAAACAGGAACTGATTTTGTCTTGTGAAAATAAAAACCATGTCATTTTTTTTCAAATTTACTTATTTATTTTATCAGTCATTTACATCAAAAAGACCAGAGATGAAACTTGGGTATGCTTTTTTCCACAATGAATCATTAAGACTTGTGTTAATGTTTTTATATTTGTTTATGTGTGTTATCTGTTCACTACGCAGGTTTCGGGTGTGACCATGCAGCGACCTACGGCACTATCAAGGCAAATCAAGGCAAGGCAAGTTTATTTGTATAGCACATTTCATGTCCATGACAATTCAAGGTGCTTTACCTACAAACATTATAAACATTACAGCAAGGTGCAGAAAGAAATCATTTAATAAAAAGAATTAAAACAAAATCAAAATCATAAAATAAGAAAAAAAGAAAGAATGAGAAATCACTCATCATAAAAGGCTGCAAATAGAAAAGTTTTTAACCCTGATTTAAAACCGTGTGAGGTTTTAAATCAGGGTTGTGAGGAGCATGGAAACAGTTTTGAAGTCGATTATTTGACAAACAGGAAGCCAGTGTAAAGATCTGAGGACCGGTGTTATATGATCCACTTTCCTGACCTTAGTGAGGACTCGAGCAGCAGCATTTTGGACTAACTGCAGCTGTCTGATGGACTTTTTAGGGAGTCCTGTAAGGA